>JAVGWX010000017.1:30897389-31007389 GCA_036924085.1 Ariolimax columbianus
ACTGGAGAGAGAGAGAGAGAGGTAGAGTGGGAGAGTTTGTAGAGTGAGATATGCTGACAGCTAAATCGAGGTATATCTAGGCCTGTTCTGCAAATTATTCCAAAACATCTTGAAGTCAATTGTATATTGTTGTTTCTACTTTACACTTGGATTCAATTCCTGGCTAGTTGTAATTGTGCCCATGTGTTACGCACAGAAAAATCTTTAATGAAATATTTGATAAAAACATCATAACGCATACGGTGTTGATAATGACAGCGGGAGTGATAACCATTTAACTGATTACCCACCACCCTCCCATTAATAACAAAAATTTGCAGTTTGTATCAGCAATGAATTGTCTTCTCGCAGATCCTCCCTTTCTTCGTCTTCTACGTTCGTTCTCAATCTCCCGCTACCAAGCTCTGAACAGAGCTTTGCAAGTAGCAGGATGTAGTCCGAAGAACGGAATGCGTTTTGTCGCTAGTTTACAGCTTGACTGCGATATTTGCACCTTTCGGTCCGACACATCCGTTTTCGGCAGGGTCCTCGCGGAACTAATTCACGAGAATATGGGTTAGATCTACTAAAACGTAATGCATCAATTATGAAAAACTGTGATAACAATCGATTGTTTCTGGTCTTTATTGTTTCCTTTAGCCGTATCATATTTCTGCGTTAGCTCTGGCTCTTTCTCTTGCTCTCTATCTTTCTCTATTTCTCTCTCTCTCTCTCTCTCTCTCTCGAAATAGATATATAAATATATGTGTGTGTTTCTGTAAATATATGTTCTGCTGCCTCTTGTCACCTTTATAATATTTCCTATGCGAAGTATAAACTCCTGCTCGTTACCGGGGTCCAAGAAGTGAGCGAAAAATAGTAGCACTGTAACCTGTCTCACTTCGTAAGAGACGACAATGGACGATTTGTAATTTGCCTGGTTACACCATCCTGTAAAAACTATTAACCACAAAGACTAACCTGACTGGGGGCAATGCTTTTGTGATGGCCTGCAGACAGGAGAAGCCAGGATGCGCTAAGTTGCACACTCCAAACGTGTACGGCCAAATTAAGGGCAACAACTGAATATGACCCGTCTCTAGTGTGATGTCCATTGTCTCTCAAGACTTACAAGTGGCCAATCACTATATATATATTTATACATATATTTTCTTTCTTGCATCCTGCGAGGTCGTTGGGGCACCACATCTTTGTCTGTTCATTTACGCAGCTATCAAAATTTGTCACGTTCTTCTCTATCAACTGTCCAATCCATGTTAGGTATTCCTTCAATTCTCATTTCCTGAAATGGTTCGTCAATTTCAGTAGTGAGAAGTCCTTATTTTTAATCTTGACACACATCATGTGACCCTTATCTTTGGGTGTTTTTTAACTGCCGATAGGGGATAGAGGGCTAATGTGTCCTTTCAAGTAAAGCATTCTGGCCAGACTATTTGAGTCTAGGTCAGGTGAAACATACTGGCCAGACTATTTGAGTCTAGGTCAGGTGAAACATACTGACTAAACTATTTGAGTTTAGGTCAGATGAAACATACTGGCCAGACTATTTGAGTCTAGGCCAGGTGAAACATACTGGTCAGACTATTTGAGTCTAGGTCAGGTGAAACATACTGGCCAGACTATTTGAGTCTAGGCCAGGTGAAACATACCGACCAGATTATCTGAGTCTAGGTCAGGTGAAACATACTGGCCAGACTATTGGAGTCTAGGTCAGGTGAAACATACTGGCCAGACTATTTGAGTCTAGGTCAGGTGAAACATACTGGCCAGACTATTTGAGTCTAGGTCAGGTGAAACATACTGACCAAACTATTTGAGTTTAGGTCAGATGAAACATACTGGCCAGACTATTTGAGTCTAGGCCAGGTGAAACATACTGGCCAGACTATTTGAGTCTAGGTCAGGTGAAACATACTGGCCAGACTATTTGAGTCTGATCAAGAACCTACCTCACTTCTAAGCAGTTCTCCGTGGAAACAAGCGATTTCATGGTAGTCTGGCTAACGATATGGGGAAAGGCACTGTGATCCCACAATGCAAAATGATGAGCTTACTGGGGAGCCTCGCATTGCGCTGCAACCAGGAGGACTACACGTGCCCTTCCTCAAATCCGCCTCGGAATTTGAGTAGAACATATGTAACCTGCCACCAAAGAAAGTCGTCAGGAGTACCTAACTCAAGTACAAACAACATTAGAAAGAACGGCTGTTAATGTATATTTAATTGTCCAGTATTTTGTCGGAATCTATTTTGTATATTTACATGTGAAACATTATCCCTGCGTGCTATTCCAAACTATTTACCAGAAGCATATTATATTCATTAGCAAATGCTTGCGAAGGATAATGACCATTCAGTGGCAGGACATGGTGAGACATGAAGATATATGGCAAATGGCCCAACAAAAGCCACTGGAACAACACATTAAGAGAAGAAAATGTGGTTGGATAAAACATACGATTAGGAGGACACCGTCTAACATAGCCATGCAGGCTCTCACAATGAATCCGCGGGGGGAGAGAAAGATAAGTAGATTTAAAAATACAAGGAGAATAGACTATCAGTTCAGTTCAGTTCATCCCGTAACCCATCAGGTCGTTGGGGCACACATGAAGACATTCCCAAAATCCCACGCCATCCCTCTCTGTCTGTCGCCGGATGACGTATCTCACCGGGACGAAGGCCTGACCACTCAGTGATGTTGTCCACCCAACTCTTCCTTGGATGTACTCGCCCTCTCTGTCCCGGTACGGAATCAAAGAGTATCGAGTTGGTAATTCCGTTGGACCTCGCGACGTGCCCGCACCAGACCATCTTTCGTCTTTTGATAGCTGTGAACAAATCTTCAAAAGGACCAATATCGTCTTCAACTCTCTGACGTATTTCTACGTTCGTGACACGATCTTTATTTGAGAGAGACTATGAGAGAGATTAAATGGTTACACATGGAAAGAGGCAACAGAAGTAGCTCAGAACAGCGTATGCTGCCGAGATGTGGTCATTGGACTATGCACCTAAAGGAGCAATGAGCTATGTTTGATCCCATTTCTAAAGCTTCCTTTCTTTGCTTCGTATCTTTGTTTGGGAAAGGCCTTGGACTAGAATATATAATAATTATTATGATATGAGGTAATGGCTATAGCCGTTACCTGTGTAAATCAAGTTAACAGGAAGAGATAAACCATGGCCTACTTTAGATCTACAGTAGGTCAACGGTATGATAAGTTGAGAGTCTAGGGCCCACGCTCATCGCGCATCTCTTGTCTCTAGACTTTTTAGTTTATAAGCTAACGGGGTATAGCCGTAAACAAACCGACGGATGATAAGAGAAAATAACCGGCATACAACCGTGTACTGTTGTGGTTGGGAATACCTTATATATATATATATATAATTTATTTATTTATGTGTGTGCATTTATCTAAATCTGCCTTTCTATGTATAATGTTCTTTTGGCCATATCTAAAGTCCACTAATGCAAATTATGTTCTTTTATCCAAATATAATGTCCACTAATACAATTAAAATCTCCACTTGTACAATTAAAAATAAAATTATTCCCCATCGCGAAGCGATTATGGCCACAGCATCAGACGGTTTTATCTTAATACTGTGATGTGCGCTGTATTTGGATTATAGTGAGAAAGTATTTGCGCTGGTCATCAATCTCACTCTTATCCAGAGTTACCTTGGATCAGTGGCAAGACTATTGGTCGAGACCACTGGAGGTAACTCGGGATGCAGGCACTCTGGTGAGATCAGGGGTCGCTTGAAACTTGCGGGATTCGATCACCCACCGTTTCCGTTCATCACCGTGAGAGGCGAGTGCCTTTACCTCTTGACTAGAGCGACACCCTGTACAATTATATATATTATATATTATTATATATTATGTTCATTTATCTACATCTAATGTCCCTTTTCATGTAGAATGTCAACTTAACCATATATATTTCTCATTAAATCCATTATAATGCTCGTTTATCCATATTTGATGTTAATTATCCATATGCAAGGTCCAGCTGTACATACATAATACCAACCTATCCATATCAAACATCCACTTATCCATATATAATGTTCACATGCATATCTCATATCCCCATACTTATCTAATCTGTTTATCCAAATGTAATATCCACTTCTTTATACTAAATGTCCATTTATCCAAACCTAATATCATCAAACATATCTAAGTTCGCTTTTCCATATCGAATGTCCCTATATTCATATATAATGTTCACTCATTATATCTTGGCTTCGGCTTCGTTTGTTCTCAGTCTCCCACTACCAAACCCTGAAAGGGCTTAAGTGGCAGAATGTAGTCCAGAGAACGGAACGCGTCGTGTCCCTTTTCCGTAACTTCTTTTCCCTTATATGACAATATGAGATAACAATATGACTTGCGCGTGAATTGGATTTAAGTGAGAGCGATTTGCGCACCGTCAGCCTCACTCTCTCGTCCTATTCCATTTGATCCAGTGACAAGATATGATCAAGACGACTAGAGCAGTAATTCGGATGCGGTGGACGACCAAGGAGATCTTCTGTGTCCAGCCTTGCTCCAAACGCTCCACGGCGTGTTGCTAGTAGTCGCCTTGCTGCCCGTTGACCAGCCATTGGTTCTTCCGCACAGTCCGCAGTATCCAGTTTTCACATGCTTAGGTAAACAATCCCTATATCAGCGTGAGTTAATTAGACCCATCGGCTACCCTAATTTGGTTTAGCCGGTCATGTCGAGACCGTTGTCCGGGGTGTAGCCGCTGCCGCATGCTGGCAGCTATGTGTAGCCACAAGTGACTGTTGAGTGCCAGGGGAAGACCATTAACGGACAAACTACTCAAGATAGGGAACGACATGACCGCGAGTAGAGGTACTACCCCTCTCTGACACCCCAAACACCCTAATGCCCCCTAATACATATATAATGTCCCCACTACATATACTTTTGTAGTGAGGATGTCGGCTTTTAAAGTATCAAGCATGACCAGGACAGTAAATCCACACAAACTTCTCAAGATGAAACGCTTTTTCATGATGTATTATGTCCTCGACAGAATTGGACTGATATTGAATCACAAGGACTTTGTCATGAGGAGATAACGGCGACATACATCAAAGTGACATGTGCATTTCATCATAACAAATTTGGTGTAAATATATAAAAATCGAAGAAATGGAGGAAAAACTGTTCTTATGTGATCACATTGAAGAATATTCTATTTTCCCATGCTGTGCCTGTTATCGTGTACATTTGTTAGGCTGTGTCATGTTTATAAATAGTTCATTATCTGCTGCCTCTTGTCACGTTTATAATCTTTTCAGAGCAAAGTATAAACTCCTGCTCGTTATTAGGTCCTCAGAAGGGAGCGAAAATAGTAGCACTATAACCTACCTGCATTTCGTAAGAGACGACTATGGACGGTTTGTGATTTTCCCGGCTACGCCATCCTGTAAAAACTATAAGCCACATGTACAAAGGTAGAAGACCTCACACCACATGGATTAAACTGAGAAACGAAGTCGTCAAAGAAAGGTTGGACATTGGGCAGGTTATCCCATCATGCAGAAACTAAGTCACAAGAATTAATGTAGAAGCCCTCAAACCGCATGTGTTAAACGGAGCGACGAAGTCGTCCAACTAAAAAGGATTGGGCATTGGGCAGGTTATCCCATTCTACATAAACTATCGGCCACAAAAATGGAAGTAGAAGTCCTCACACCCGCATGGTCTAAAGAAACGACCAAGTCAAAGACGAACCATTAGTCACCACGCCAAACAACACGTTCTATGTACTTGCAGTTTATGTTTCTATACCATTCATTTTATATTTTGAAGCTGCTTTCACTATATACAACCTTCTTTAGTTTCTGCTTGGGAGGTTACAGCTACCCTATTCTTTCCTTAACGTGTACCTTTGGCTTAATTTTTGCTTAAGGTAAAGAGTGTTCTTCAGCAGTCATAACCAATGGTAGGAAAGGAGCTACTAGACACTTCACTATACTAAGCCACAGTGTGTATCAAATGGGGTGGCCAGTTTCATTTACAGCTTGTTCGACTGGAGCGTGACGAATGTGGGAGCTGAAACTCATATTTTGACCGAGAAAAGCGAGGACTCTGTCAGTACATCAATCAGACACTTTCCGCTAGGTCGTTGTGGTCGAGAGGTAAGGCACTCGCCTTTCAAAAACGATGAACGGAAACGGCGTGGGTTCGAGTCCCGCAGGTTTCAAGCCAACCGTGGTCTCAATGAGGTGGGTTTAGAGCGCCTGCAACCTGAAATATCTCCAGAATTTTCGATTTATGTCTTGCCACTGGTCCAAGGTAGTTCGGGACCAGAGAGTGAGGTTGATGACCAACGCTGCTTTTTCTCACAATAATCTTTATACAGAAAAAGTTACATCATCAACACAAAAACCATCAAATGTGATGGGCAATTAAATTACTTTAATCAGAGACTACTTTCTGCTTACAGCTTTTAAAGAATTCCTACGTCAGTACTTCTTGTCCCACCAGCTGTGCTCTTTTTTATACAATTATTTTACGTTCTTAGAATTGTTTACCTTTTGTTATTTATTAATACCACATTCTTCCATGCAGGCATGTGTGCATTCACCTTTAGAAATAGAGCATGACACAAATTGAATGCTCTTCTAACTTAATCGTTAATTATCGCCGTCTTTGTGACACTGTTTCGTAAGCTGTTGGAAGGTCGCTCTAGTTGCATCACATGAATCGATATGTTTAAAATAACTGTTATTGCGAACTGATGACAGTGTATGCATACGTTGCATGTTTTTGCGTATTGATGTATCTACGAGTAATGGAACGTCTCATCGATTTCAAGATACACAGATTTGCAATTCATGTGTTCGTTAAATGTCACGAGGTATTTCGTCTCAGTTCTGGTGTCGTGAGTATTTACAAAGGGAGCATTCATCAGTTTTTATTATTACTATAGCTATTTTTAGTTTTACTGTTGTAATTACTATTGCTATTTTTAGTTTTATTGTTGTTATTATTATATTGCTATTTTTAGTTTTACTGTTGTTATTATTTTATTATATATATTATTATTATTATATAGGGGACGGTGTGGGCTAGTGGATAAGTGACACGGCTCACATCCGAAGGTGCTGGGTTCGATTCCCATCACAGCACCGGCCGTTACCCCGGGGAAGCAAACCCTTAGAAAATGCAGGAGGAAGCAGACCCTTACATAAAATGCATGCTGGTCGGATGCATTGGGCCGACAGGCGCAAAATAAAAACCACAGTGCAACGTACACCGCCTTGGGGCAGAGAAATAAGGCGAACGCAACAAAACAACAACAACAAAAAAATATTGCTATTATCAATTTAATCATTTCAATAATTAGTTTTACTATTGTTATTATTAGTTTTGATAATATTAGTTTTAGTAGCGTTTGTAATGCTATTGTTGTTAATATTATCGGTTTTATTAATATTGGTATTATCGCTTTTGTTTTTATTCCTATTGCTTTGATTTGCGTTGTGATTATTACTATTAGTATTATTACTTGTTTTTTTTTTATTACCGCTATTATCAGTTTTGTTGTTTTTGTTATTACTATTGGTGTTATTACTATTGTTGTTATTACTATTGTTGTTATTACTATTGTTGTTATATTACTGTTGATGCTATTACTATTGTTGTTGTTCCTATTATTGTTATTACTATTGTTACTATTAGTTGTTATTCGCATTGATATCATACCATTGTTGTGATCGTTGCTATAAATACCATTAATATTTCATTTATTTGTGCTAAAGGATGAAGTTTGAAACCAATGTATGTTGCTTCGCGTTTTGTTTTGTCACTCGGATGAAATGAAAAGCGAACCTTGTGTTGCGACTGTCAGAAGAAGCATTTATTCATCAGACATGTAACTCCTACATTCCGCTTTAAAGACAATAAAAGTGGAAAATCTACGATAAAATATTACATATGTTTTTCTTATTTTTATTAATACAAAGTTTACGTCTTCTGTATTCTGTCTCTGTACCTACCTTTTTTAGCCTATTTTTATATATATATATATAAACTCTATCTTTTTATGTTACTTTTAATAATTCATATTTTATTACTATCTTCATTAATATAGTTTACTCCTTTCCTCTTCTCCGTGTTAAAACTTCTTTATCATTCTGAATATTTATCTATCAATTTAAGCTTCATTTTATATATATATATATATATATAAATCTGGCAAAGATGGCGCTATAACTGGCTGCGAGTCTATATTTCTCTACTGTTTTGGATCATTATGGGTTGCCGCCAGACCACGGATTTGGATGGAATTGACACTAGTCGACGACTTACACTTGTGTTCACGGAAACATGGTGTTGTTTTCCGTCTGGACTTGTTATTTCGTTCTTTTTTTGTGATTTCTTCCATCCGTTTAACCTGGTCTGGACGCCGGCTGAATGGCACTACGCTTAAACCTGTGTCGTATTTCACGAGTTAGTTCTGCCTGTTCACCTACACGAATTTGGCGTGTGGGAATTTTTAGATGCTACTATGATGAGCTGAATACAGCTGGGGAGAGATGCCAGACTCACTCACACGCTGAGTGTTGTCCATACGACCTCTTGTGGTTGTCGAAAAGGCACGACAAACTGCGTTAGATGCCTTCCCACCTTTCTACCCTGCAGGTTACATGTTTACGGAAAGGCTTCGGTGGTAACCCTGAGGCAAAATCTGCATTCTATGCTATCTCCAGTCGTCTCGATGAATGTCTTGCCACTGGCAAAAGGTAGCTTAGGCTCTGTGAGTGAGGTTGACAAAAGGCGCAGTTTCTTCCTCCCTTTAATCCAATACACCGCGCAAGTCACCCATTTCAGCGAACACAGAAAGAGATACGACTGTCCACACGGCTGAACAAAGAGAGTGGTCTTCATCACTTGTAATGGACAACTATTATATATACATATATATATATATATATATATATATATATATATATATATATATATATATCATTCTTTATCTTTCTCTCAATCTCTCTCACTTCCTTATGTCATTTTTTTTTTTGCATTGTTTTTCACTTAACAATTTATCGTGAAAGAGCGCTAACTTCTTCATGTTAAAGACGCTGCCATTCATACTATTGTAGACATTACCGCGGACACTGGCTATGGCCCTGCTGTGTTGGGAGTAGCTTTCTTTTGTCTCTTTTCTGAGCTTCAACTAATTGTTATTTTCAGGGCAACCATTCTGGAGCGAGCTTTATTCGCATTTTCAAACTGTAGAGAGACCCTGTTATTTATTGCTTAGCTTGCCTGCAAACAGTATTTGCGGTCCTTGTTTGCCATAAAACATCCGCATGACTGGCTCAAACAGACTCACGTTTGCAGCTGTTTTTGTGACACGTGATGTATTGCACTGTGTTCTACGCCCAGAGGTTTAGTGTATCCGTCTTCAGCACATATTTTTAGTCTTTGGCTGTCCTCTCCCCTACCTACAAGGCAGCAGTTGTTTCTTGTCCTGCGAAAGCTGACATACCGAACTATCCGGTCTATCCTACAGATACTGAGTAAGGTCTGAATACAAAGGACTTCTTGAGTGCTACATCACATGGAATAAGTATCCACGTGTATTACTTCGCACTGAACAACATGACAGAACTATTTAACCTTCTGCTTATTCGTATATTTACGACATCAAATAATCGCACATTTTTCTTTGATGTGACATGTCGCTAATAAAGTTTCCTCTGTTCTACTAAGGGTAAATTGTTGACTGTTGTAAACAAAGTATACTTGTAGCAACAACCATTTTGAAGACATGTCGTTTTCGTTTGTTTTGTTTTTTTATAACTCGTGAACCATTTACAACGAAAACAGAAAAAAATGAAGTAATATGCACCTGAGATTCCAACCAACAATCTCCGAGAGACGAAAGTACATGTTGTAAGACCACGTCCTAGAAGTGTCGCTATATCATCGATCTATCTAGCAAGGGCTCTTCCTCATGCATCGTCTAGTATTACTAGCGCTCTGGGGTAACGGGTGGAGCTCTATACACGTGAGATGACTAGCAAATTATACTTTTATTCGGTACAGGAAGCAGTTATCACAATATTCATAATGTCAAATGTCTACCTACTTATATTATTAACAAATATCAGGTTTATAAGGTGATGATGATGATGATGATATATATATATATATATATATATATATATATATATATATATATATATTTATATTTATATATATATATATATATATATCATCATCATCATCATCATGTAGCATGTCCTTTGCAGAACGTCGCTCTCATCACAGCTTGTCTGTAGGAAACTATATCTTTCGCAAGTCTTCCGGCCTGCCCCACGGTCAAATCCACCGTTTCCTTCATGTCCTGGGTCCATCGTTTTCTCGGTCGGCCCCTGCCTCATTTTCCAGTGACCATGTCCTCAATAACCGCTCTCTCCAGTCCGTTGTGTCGTTAGACGTGTCCAAAAAAAACCTCTCTTCGGGTCATTACTCCTGTACACTCGGGTTTGGTCGGATGGATTTGTTTCTTTCTTTCTTTGTCCACGGAATTTTCAGGAGTCTTCTGTAGCACTGTGTTTCAAAAGCACTGATCTTCGCTCTTATTGCTTGTGTAATCGTCCATGTTTCGCATCCATAGGTCCCCACAGGAAAAATGCATGTGCTTAGGCTCTTTAGTTTTAGTTCTTCGTTTGTATTATGCCATAGGTTCTTCATAATGCTTATATTCTGCATAGCCATAGTTAGTCGTCTTCGTACTTTGTTTGTACAGTCTCCATTGTTGTTCAGTATTGATCCCAGATATTCAAAATTGGCAACATTTTCAATCTCTCCGTCAGCTATCTCGATTTTCGGTTGTAGTTTTGTCTTATTAGTTGTCATTATGTTAGTTTTCTTTGTATTCAGGTAGAGATTCTAGGCTTCATTATGTTTCTGGACTGATGTAATTATTTGTTCTAGGCACTTGGCGCTGTTCGAGAGCAATACTGTATCGTCGGCATATCGTATTTCCGGTATGTCCTTTCCTTCTTTTGTGAAAGGATCGAAGTCTGTAGAAATTGGCTCTGCCTTTACATTTGTGATAATTTTGTCCGCATTCATGTTGAAGAAGTATGGTGAAAGAATGACCCCCTTGTGTATCTCAACCCAATCTGAGGTTTCACCATGTATTCTGACGGCTGCTTGCTGCCCCCTATAGAGGGCGTCTATTAGTTGAACCAGATGTGTTGAGAATCCCTTATCTTTCATAATGTTCCCCATTTGCTGATGCTTTATGCAGCCAAATGCCTTGGTGTATTCTATCTACAAAACAGGCATATTGTTCCGTATTGAATTCTCTGCTTTTCTCGATGTTTCTCATGTTGAAGATACGGTCTGTCGTGCCTCTTCCTGGCCTGAAACTTGCTTGCGTTTTGTTTATTTAACAGTGCAGCTTTCTTTCTAGTCATTTCAAAATGATACGCAATAAGATCTTACTGGCATGGCTTATCAAGGCGATAGTGTGATAGTTTGTACATAACTTTATATTCCCTTTCTTAGGTATGGGGATGCACCAGATCGGTTCCATTCTTTGGGACATTCTGTGTTGCGCAGGATCTAATTACAGACTGCATGGTATATGTTGCATCAGTTCAATGGGTATATCATCGCAGCCTGAGGTTTTTCCCTTTTTCAGAGCCTTAACCGCTATTCGAACTTAGGGGTTTTAATAGATCATACAGGAAAGGTGAGTGAGCAAGTTAAGGTAGCAATAAAAAAGGCAAATACAATGTTAGGTATGATAAAAAGAAATATTAAACATAGGAGCCAAGGAAGTGATCGTCAAACTGTATAAAGCTTTAGTTAGACCTAGATTGGAGTACTGTGTACAGGTGTGGAGTCCTTATCATAGAGGGAATATAAACATGCTGGAAAGAATACAAAAAAGAGCGACACAGATGATAGTGGTATTCCAAAATTACAGTTAGGAGGAACGACTCAGAAAAACCGGCCTACAGTGTCTCGAAGAGAGAAGAATTCGGGGTGACTTAATACAAGTTTATAAGATGATCAGAGGAATGGATAAATTAGAATACAAGCTGACTAAAGAGAGGTCCAGATTAGATATTAGGAAATATTTTTTTAGTCAGAGAGTAGTGTCTGCTTGGAATGCATTGCCAGGGGAGGTAGTGGAGGCACGGACAGTTAATGCATTTAAGAATAAACTGGATGCGCATAGCTTTTAGAACAAGGTGATGTAAATGTAACTGGTTGTATACAGACTCTGCAAGGTCTTCTAAGCCAGTATAAAGACGTTAAGTTAAGTTAAATGTGGGTTTCGGTTCTTCCTCTGCATTGTTTGTTAGCATGTTTTCGTTTTTTGTGTTGTCTTTGCTTTCTGTATATATGTGGACGGATTGCGCATCACACCAGCCATGTTTTGTTTTCAACTGTTTGCTGAGCAAACTATGAGTCGGAGGGTATTACAATTTTGAAATCTTGAAGGTTGGTATATGCTGTTTACATCAGAAGTGACGTCATCACGCACATCGTACGTATGTTCACTTGTTGGGTTTTAGTATGGTTGCATTTGAACACGCCTCGTGTATTTATATTAATATATATACATGTGAAAAGAAAGTAATGGTTAAAATAGACTATTAACAAATGTTTCAAAGTACAGCCGTTTACGAGAACAAGAAGGCACATCCACAAATTAATTAAAATAAAGGTTCAGACTAGATACCATGAGATATTGTTTTTAGTCAGTGAGTGGTGAATGCTTGGAATACATCGCCACATAAAAAAGTGGAGGCAGTGTCAATAAATGCATTGAAGAATAGATTGGATGTGCATAGTTGTCTTTAGATAAAGTTAATGTAAAAAAAACTTGTTGAAAACAGATTCTGCATAGTCTTAGAAACCAGTATAAAGACGTTAAGTTAATTAAGTTTAGTGTGTATGTGTGTGTGTGTGTGTGTGTGCGCGCGCGCCCGCGTGCGTGCGTGTGTGTGTGGGGTGGAGGAGAGGGGATATATATTGTTTATATATATTATTTGGCTGTTATCAGTTTTTTTTTGGGTAGGTGTGCAGTATGGTAGATTGCCATGGCTATCGGTATGTGCAGAACTGATCATAAAAAGAAAAAAATTCCGTATTTGCCAAACTGGACACATCGAATTCATACCCAGTGCGTTAAGATTGTGCAACAGAGCCAGTTTCACCCCTAAGCTATAAATATTCCAGTGGGTTAGTGGGGTCCGATTTTTGAATACAGAATAGCAACTCTGTAACATGCGAAGTATGCCATAAAACTCAGGTGAGTTTGTTTTGTTTGTTTCTTATTCGTACGCCTTATTTCTCTAATCCCCAATGCGGTATGCGTTACACTGAGGCTTTTATCTTGCGTCTATTTGCCCTGTGCATTCGACTTCAGCATGCATTTATGTAAGGACCTGCATCCTCCTGCATTTTCTAAGGGTTTGCTTCCCCGGGGTAACGGTCGGTGCTGTGTTGGGGATCGAACTCAGCATCTTCTGGTTGTGAGCCGTGTCAATTAACCATTAGCCCACGCCGTCCCAGATGAGTTTAGCATGAAAACTGCTACTACTATAAACTACATAACTCAATAAAGGCCTCTATACTCCATGGTAACAATGAATTGTCTAAATTTAAATCTAAATGCATTCATACATCCTCTTGATCTTGATGACGCGTTCCTCAGCGTAGCTGCCAGTCCCAACTTGGACCACGGTGCGTGGTAAGTGCTCCTCCAGAGACATTTCGAAAGTCGTAAAGTACAGCTAGGGAGTCAGACCAACGCATTGGAGGTCCTTTCCGCGGTCTTCTCTTACCTCGGGGGTACCAAACTGCTGTCGCGTGCTCCACCGACCATCGTTTCGTCTTAACATGTGACCTGTCCATCTATGTTTTGCCTTGTCTGCATGAATTACCACATCTTTCACATTCACCTGGGGAAGGATTCATACATACATTTACACAGAAGTATTTATATATTTATGTGCTTGGCTCTACTGCATATTGGACACACATAAGTAGAAGCCTATTGTGCGAGTGTAATCCAACATGCAGCTCACAAAGTGATATGGAACATGGAACAGCTAAAGAAATGTAGTTTGTAGTTGGTAAAGGTGCCATTAGGTGGGAGCAACATACACCTTTGTGATTACTGTTGCTAACAGACGCTATGTGTCGCATTCACGTACGAGCTCAATTACAAAATGGAGTCCAGGCTTACCAAGTGTGCAATCAAAGAACAGCGTGCTGTTTACCTATTTTTATTTATTTTTTTATTTTTTTTTATGTGGGGTGGATGGGTGGGGGGGGGGGGCGGAGGGGTGTGTCAAAATAACTTTTTGAAAACGATATTCATAAAGAAATGCTTCCTGTTTACGGTGAGACGTGTTTGTAGCGTAACGTGGTGCTTAAATGGATCGATACATTTTTTCAAGTATTCTCGACAATTGCTGATGAGGTCCGATCTGGTCGTCCTGTTACGATTGCAATGGAAGCATCTGTGCAGCAGGTGGCAGAATATGGTTTTAGCCAACGGTGAAGAAACGATAGAGTGTTTAGCAGCTGCAATAGAGTGCTCGCATGGTCTGTCCAACAGCAAGCATAACGCATGATCCTACTTTAGCGGGAGACGTTTCACGAACCGCGAAGAGATTGAACGTGATATGTAAATGTGGCTAAGACAGTAAAATAAAGACCTATGTCGTACAGATCTTGGTGCACTGGCAAACCGATGAGACAAGTGTACCAATGTTGGTATAAATTATGTTGAGAAATAAGGGACAATGTAAGTGCAATCAATAATAAATCGTTTTCAAGTTTGTATCTCATTTAATTTTTGTATTTTGTTTAATTGCCATTTGTGCTCTCTTTACTGACGTCCTCACACATTACACCACAAGTCTGATACTCTCGTCATCTTTGCTTGCTATGGACAGCTGCTATAATTACTAGTTCGGGATACATAGCCAATAGTCATTATCATGTGAAATACTGACATCTTCGTGGCGCTCATAGAAACAGGCTGTGTTACAGGAAGCTGACCAAGGAGGTAGGGATCGACATTAGGATCCATTTAGTGGTGGGTATACTGAGAAGCCTCCAATTGCACTACTGCCAGAAAGTCCCAGGTCAATTTTCTTCAATGTGCAGCAGGATATAAGATGTACTACGACCCGACTGTTACAAGGGCCGAAAGAGGACTAAAGAATAACAACACTGTAAACTGCCACACACGTCGTAAGATGCCACCTCATCCTGTAGAATGTTTAAGCACAGTGATATCTATAAATATGGACAAGACAGCTACCAACCAAACAACGAACAACACAATTGACAACGACTAACAAATCACACGAGTAACGTCAAAACACTTGCTCGATGAGATGACCACATCTGGGGATCCGATTCCTTCCAGCAGCTTTATTCAAAAAGCTTTCTTTCATTCTTTCAGGCTCGAAATTGTAAACTGAAAAACAAACACCGCCAGACAGTAACTTACGGTTCTACAAAACAAATGACATGGGTGAACAGAAATGAGGAACAAAATATTCGTGCCAGAATGCCTAGACTCGGTGCCAGACCTGATGTGAAGTCAGTTCCTTGTTTATGAAAGCCTTCGCAATGCAAACTGTTGATTTCCTTGTTAATGTATCTGTATTTTGTTTCGTGGTGCAAGGTTAACAGAACCACAAGCAAGCCCATTAGTAATCAAAACAAAATAAAATAAAAACATTACATTGACTGCCGTCGGGGATAAAGTGTTGGAGATGTTTTTGTACAAAACCAGAGCTTCCTCTGAGATGTGAATAACCTTTACCCTTCCTCGCCGCCTTGTCTTTCCTAACCGTACGCCACGTTTCGATTTTCAGCTGTTAACGTGTTGATGCTGGCGTTAAACCCGTTAACCTTGCCATAGGAAATAAGTATTTGAACCGCTTTAGTATCGGGAATAGTTATCCTGTTCCGTTATTCCAGTTTATCCATAGTGGATATCAATGTCATTATTTCCTCAATCGCCAGTTGTGTGAAGGACTTAATTCGCACGCATTGCTAATTGAGATAATTATTCTTTTATTGTGTTTTTTATGACGGCTCTAACAGACAGTAATCCCGCATTTCACTAGCTCGTTGCTTGCATGGGTGATTCACTCCATTGTATTTATTTTGCGTGAGTTATTCAAGCCATCCCTATAGCAAATTTGACTGTATTCAACATTACCATCTAGCCTGTTTCGGTATCAAAGAAGAATGGAACCACCGCTGTGGATAACTTTGCTACAAAATGATTCGCCTTTTCGCTCGAAATGAAGCGAAGCGTAACAAGTACGGCTGGTCTTGTCACAGGAAACCTGTTTATGAGAATTTATAGACGCGTTTCATAGCAATGTGTTTACGTGATGTGGTTACTAGCTCTATACACCCCTCGCTTTAGAGGTCTTTAACCCGTGAACAACTATGGTGTTCGTTATTGTTGACCTTACTTTTGAGGAAGGTTGATGTTGTTGTTGTTAATTTCCCCACGATGAGTAAGTTTACTGTTTTGTGCGCCCTGAAAAGGGAGTTAGGTGGCGAGTTACAGTAGCCTTGCTCACATTCCGAACGTATTGATGAATGTGGACTGAGGTCCTCCCGACTGTTGTGTTATGCTTGGCTTTGTCTGTGTATCGTTCACTACTACGGGGATCATGTCGATCCCCACTTCGTTAATTAGACTGCCACCAAACAGTCTGTTTAAGGAGAACTGCATAGAAGTGAGGTGGAGTCTTGGCCAGTATGTTTCCTTTACTAGTATGTCTGATCAGTATGTTTTGCCTGATCTGACCTTAGTCTTCTCTTCCCTTGACCAAGGTACGCGTGGTTCAGAAATCTTGTGTTCACTACATGACGTATGTGTTATATGTTTTGTTATGGTGGGGATTGATATATTACACCTGGGATCGATTAGCGGGTATTCCAATTGTTTGGAGGACAGATTCTTCACCATGGAAGAATTTGGTTTCTATTCAACGCGAGTAAAATATAAACCTAGCTCGTCTTCTGTGGGGGGATGGGGGGGGGGGGGAGGGGGGGGTTGTGACTGAAGGGGCAAGTGGTTTTTATTTGTCAGCCATGTAATTCCTCTCTTTTCAACCCCAGCCCGCCCCCCCACCACCCCCCCCTCCCATCCCGGCAGTCCTCAACAAATAAAATGAAGTATTAAACAATAAAGATGCTGTTTACACGCTAAAGTGGTACATCGGGAAAACTGTATTTTACCTATATTTTTCTTAACCAAGTCAACTAGGTGTGATCGGTCAGCGTCCCGCTGATCGCCTTTACTTTCGAGACTTTTTCTTGCACTCATTTGGTGAGGACTGGGTAAATCCCGGAACCGTTTTCCATTGAAAAAAATATCCCACATCAATTGGAGACTAAATATAGATCGCTCGGATGGGCAGTCAGTGTCCTAACTACAAAGCTACCGCGAGTCCCTGTGATCAGGCAAATATCTTTGAGCCTAGAAACATGTTACAATACGTGTAGTGTAGCCCGGTGAGGCTATTCTTTCCTCACCAATAATATCCACCGAGATCTGCACAGCTGGGTATTTGATTCAGTTACATAATTTATGCTCACATCTGAGTATAAAGAGTGTGAAACATGTTGGGTGATAATGTAGAAGATTGTTGCCCATCTGGTTTCTTACCGGGATCACTTTAAAAGTTTGTATGGAGCTGATGGTGACATGAAGGTTTTTTTTTAATGCAGAGACTATCAAATTTACTAATAATATTATTGTTAGGGGCTTGAATGAAGTTCTCTTATTTTTTCGAGGAAAGCTGTCCGTCTCGGGTGCTGGAAGTCGCGGGTTCAAATCACGGTGAAGACCGAGTTGTTTTTTTTCACGTGTATCTTTTGGTAAAAATTCCCCTGATCTCTGGGCAGTGAGATCGGACTTCCGTGTCCAGTGTCGAGCACCTTAAAAATTCCATGGCAATTGGAAATTGAAAAGTCAATCACACCGGACAAGCAGAAATTGTAGGAGTTGACATAATATGGCTCAAGAGACGAAGCTCCGCATTTTCAATCTGTACGGACCACCAAATAGAGACCTATCGCTCTCGAGTATGGAGGTCAGAGACTCCAACTGCATAGTAGTTGGAGATTTCAACAGCCACTCGGAGAGATGGGGAAACTCTGACACAGACAGCAGAGGTGACGAAGTGGAAGATTGGGAGATAGATGCAAATCTCTCCCTAATCAATAGGCCGGAGGATAGCCCTAGCTTCTATTCAAGAACATGGCATACCACCTCGACTCCAGATTTGGCCTTCTCCACACAGGACATACACCATAAAATAGACCGTCAGGTGCTAAACCAACTGGCAGGTAGCGACCACAGGCCGATCAGGCTAACCATTGACATGGAAGTAGGCCCACAGGAAACAAAACCGCTCCCACGTTGGAATTACAAACGAGCCGACTGGGACAGATTTGCAATCTTGACAGATGGGCTGTGTGAAACCATCAACACACGAAACACCAAAATGAAGCCCATGGTAGAGAGCCTAAGCAAGGCAATAATGCAAGCCGCCACTGAAACCATCCCAAGAGGAGCTAGGAAAAACTATAAGCCCTACTGGAATGATGAGTTGCAGAAAGTGGAAGATGCAATAACAAATGCTAGGAACATGGCAGAGCGAGAAAAATCCATGGAGGCAAACATCGCCCTCAAAGCCGCCGCGGCGAAGTACAAACACACTCTCAAGCAAACAGCAAGAGAAAGCTGGAAAAAAAAACGGAAAGTCTAAACCTGGACAAAGACGGGAACAAGCTATGGAAGCTAGTCAGAGCCATGAACGACGAAACCCCGTCAAATAAACAAATTACTATCAAGCAGGGCGAGAACTTGATCACAGGTAAGAAAGCCGCAAACGCCTTTGTCGATCACTATGCCAGAGCAAACCACATCGAGGTCCCTGCAGATAAGCATACAGACATTAGCGAAGAGCAAAAGGGACACGAAAACATAAATACGGCTCCCGAAGAGCACATGATGGCCAAACTAACAATGCGCGAAATGGAAGAGGCTATGAGAACACTAAAGAAAAGGAAATCTCCCGGAAAAGACGGGATAACAAACGAAATGCTGATGGGGCTGGGCCAAACAGCGAAGAGGAAACTACTATCAGTCCTGAACCAAAGCTGGAAAAGGGGTATTGTACCCCAGGCATGGAAAGACGCAATACTGGTACCAGTACCAAAAACAGGAAAGGATAAAACAGATCCAAATGGATACAGGCCCATCAGCCTACTGAGCTGTGTCGGCAAGCTGATGGAACGGATGATAAACACCAGACTGATGTGGCATCTGGAAGAAAAACGAATACTAATTCCACAGCAAGCCGGCTTTAGACAGCACAGATCCACTGAAGACCAGGTCATCCTCATAGCCCAGGAGATAGAAGATGCCTACCAGGCACAGAAACACACAGTAGCTGTTTGGGTGGATCTGGAAAAGGCATTTGACAAAGTCTGGAAGGATGGACTTAGAGTCAAGCTAAGAAGAAGTGATGTCTGTGGGAAGATGTACAAGTGGATCAACCACTACCTCAAACAAAGAACGGCCAGAGTCCAAGTACAAGGGCAGATGAGCAAAAAGGTGACACTCGAGCAGGGAGTACCCCAAGGGGGAGTATTGTCACCCACACTCTTCCTGGTATATATAAACGATATTACAGAGAATATACCAAGAAGAGTCCATAGCTCAATGTTTGCAAACGATCTGGCTATGTGGACCTCTGAAAAGAATCTCACCATAGCAAGAAATCGGATGCAGACGGCTCTAACATCGCTGGAAGAGTGGGCGAACTCATGGCTGGTCAAAATAAACGAGGAGAAAACCACATGCACAATATTCTCGCTTTCATTAAAACCCCAAAGTACCAAATTAAGTCTAAATGGCAAAATCCTGCAGCCAAACGACAACCCAACCTATCTGGGAGTCACATTTGATCGGCGCATGACATGGAAAAGTCAGATTGAGAGAAACCGAATCAAAGCCAGAGAAAGAATGGCAATCATGAGGAAACTTGCTGGCACAAGCTGGGGAGCAGACGAAGGCATACTAAAGAAGCTGTACACTGGAAGAGTGAGACCAGTTCTCGAGTATGGCATTGCGGCATGGACAACAGCAGCGAAGGCGAACTTCGATAAAGTTAACAAACTTCAAAACCAAGCCATGAGAATTATAACAGGTGGCATGAAGTCAACGCCAATTGTAGAACTTGAAAAGATTACAAAACTGCAATCCATGACCGATAGAAGAGACTGCAGAGCCCAGCTGCAGTCAGAGAAACTCCGAAGACTGACGGACCATCCAATGCACCAGAGACTAAACAATTTGGGAAATGGGAAACTAAAGCGGAGAAACTTTGCAGAAATAGCCAAAGCAAAGATGCACGAAGATCCCATAAACGCACTAACAACACCAAAACCCATCACTACTGTACGAAAACCTACCTGGAGGCAGGATATATTTCCAGAGGTGGTAGAAAATATACCAGGTATTGCAAACAAAAACTGCCAGACTGAAAAAGAAAGGAGAGACACTACCCTAAGCTTCATAACGAAAAGCTACCCAAGCATGGACTGGACCCATGCATACACCGACGGTTCTGTAACAAACACTACACAGAACGGAGGGGCAGGAGCATTCCTGAACCTACCAAATGGCAGAAAAATAACACTGTCATTCGCTACTGGTAAGTACACAAGCAATTTCAGAGCGGAGGCAGAAGCACTGAGGGCGGCAGTGGAAAAATGGTGACACACAGTGAAAATGAGAGCCATATAGTCCTGCTGACAGATGCTCTCGCCGTAGTCACAGCGCTAAAAAGCCAGAAAAACACTGAGCTTAATGACTTAAGAGCAGCACTCTGCAAACTGTGCCAGCAGTCCGCACCAAAAAGGGTAGTGGTACAGTGGGTTCCGTCACACTGCAACATCCAAGGCAACGAGGAGGCAGACAGACTGGCAAAAGAAGGTGCAAGACTACCACAAACAGATACTAGTATGACGTACGAAGAGTCAAAACGGCTTATCAAAGCCAGATACATGACCAAATGGGAAACCGAACATACTGGTTACACCAAAAACGATGCCTATTACCAGTTGAACCGAAGAGAGCAGGTCGTTGTCTTCAGACTTCGCACTGGCCACAACAGACTGAGGTACCACCTATTCAACAAATTGAAGATAGGGTGTACCGACGAATGCCCGTGCGGTACTGGTAAAATGACCGCTGAACATCTGCTGCAGAACTGCCCGACATACGAGGATCAGAGAGAGCAGATGTGGCCATTACCAGTGGAACTGCAAGACAAGCTCTATGGCAGTGGCGAGAGCCTCAGGATGACCGCCGCTTTTTTCGAAAAAATAATGGTTACTGTCTGACTGTATACGCAGAAGAAGAAGAAGAAGGAAATTGAAAAGTGTAAACTTAATGACCGCTCCTCAGGCAAAATTCAAGTTAAAAATCTACCAAAGTTATTTATAACTTTCCCCATGTGGGAAAAGAGCAGCTATAGATGGCTCCTAACTGGCTGCTGATCTACTTATTTCTAGTGTTTGAGTCTATTGAGATGGACTCGCACATTGGTTAAACCACCGTCCAAGAAACTTTGTATATAAACTCTGTAGAGTCTTCTAAACCAGTATAAGTTAAGGTTAAGTTAAGTTGAGTTGAGCTGAGCTGAGCTGAGATTGAGCTGAGTTGGGTTGGTTTGGATTGAGTTGAGTTTAGTTTAATTGATTTTAAGTTAAGTTAAGCTCTGATATTAAGACCTATCATAAACAAATCGAGCAACAAAAGCGCACCATAAATGGTGAATGATCGCGAGGACAAAAACGTTCTTAGCGAAACCTGTGAAATTGAATTAAGTTGTTTTTTTTTGTAAATTTGTTACTCGCCATGAGTTACAGCTACTCTCGTCAGATTTTCTTAATGCGGCTTGGCTTGTCTTAGCTTCGTTCGTTCTCCATCTCCCACTACCAAACACTGAAAACGTTTAAGTAGCAGAATGTAGTCCAGAGAACGGAATGCGTTATGTTGTAGTTTACAGCTTGACTGCGATATTTGCACCTTTCGGTCCAACACATCCGACTTCAGCAAGCATTTTTTGAGTACTGGGTTAGCATTCCATTTTCGATCCCTTCTCCTTAGCCAGTCTACCCTGCTGCAGTCTGTTAACCAGGATCACCGTGTGGAGGTGTAGAAGGGTCTTGGCAGCTCTGGTTCGCTGGCCCTGACACTAGCAGTCAGCTAGGGGTCGCTGACCACTGCAGCTCATACGCTGCTCAGCATCTTGATCCCTTCTCAATGTTCATTAGTCAGAGAGTTTCGTTTCTTTTTTTAATTAGACGTTAGTCGTGCCAGTGAATCCAGTTTCATAGGCAGAAGTGCTTCCAAACATTAGCAAAAGTATTTTGCAACATTTAGATTTGTGTTGAGACCCAGTAGAATAAACGCGTGTCATCCATAAACTCATTTGGTGGTGTATCCTTGTGTTTGTTTCATGTCATCCAAAAACTCGGTTGGTGGTGTATCCTTGTGTTTGTTTCGTGTCATCCAAAAACTCAGTTGGGGTGTATCCTTGTGTTTGTATCGTGTCATCCAAAAACTCATTTGAGGGTGTATCCTTGTGTTTGTATCGTGTCATCCAAAAACTCAGTTGGTGGTGTATCCTTGTGTTTGTTTCGAAGAGCCGTGTTACGCTGAGTTTAAATATTGCCAGCTGCACTGCACTTTCATCCCCTCCCGACAATTTCATCCCTGTGGCTGCAGTGCAAACATAAGTGTTACAATCGTAAGGAGTGTCAACAAAAAGTAACAAAGGAGTAAAACTGAAATTGAAACACACGCTCTAGCGGGCCACATAAAAATTGTTTCACGGGCAGCATGTGGTCCGCGTGATGCAGGTTGGACAGCACTGATGTAGAATAAAGGCACATTAACAAACACGTTCACTAGAATAACTGATATATAACAAAAACAACGGGAGCAATCAATAATTGCCGAAGGACGAAGACACACATTCAAATTTTGGCAGTGGTATGACTGCGGGTGGAATGTCTGGCAAAGGTAACTACTCCAGTCCCACCTAGAACCTCATCTATCTGGATAATATACTTACTTCTGATGCACGCAGAAGCTCAGATGTTGCTCGGAGAATCGGCTTTGTTGGGTCGTGAATAAACATACGGTACAGACTCAGGATGCAGCAAAAGCTCTCTTTGGAAACTAAGCTCAGCCTATATCAATCCTGTGTGTGCCCAATCCTTTTGGCTCCGAAACCTCGGCTGTCTAACAGCTTGATCAGAAGTGGCTTGTGGTCTTCCCCATTCGTAACCAACGACGCATCAGTGAAATTCGTTGGCTGGACGGTTACCAATACTGATTTCTTCAAAATGACACAACTCTTTAGTATTTCTTCAATTGTATATTGTCGTGGCTTCTCTTTCTTTGGCCATGTGACCCGCCCCTTTCAAGGAGTCCTGACCGGATAGCTTTTACATATATCTATGGAAATCAGATATGGGAAAGGATCGCGTCATTCATGGATGCCGCCCGGGCATCACCTGGTATAGGCACATCGCCTCCACTCCATCTGCCATGTATACAGCATTGGATTCTGCCATCAACCATGTCCATTGACGCTCAGCATGACGGGCCCTGGTTGTCTGGGCAGATAACTACCCTTAGTCACCAATGAGAACAATTATATAGTGACTTTTGCGATTGTTGTCTGTTTGCGCTTTCTTTTTTTTCTTTTTTTTTTGTGTGGAATATACCACACCTGTGGGTTATTTTAAGGTGCGGCTAATAGTCACGACTCAAGCCATCCATCTGAATTGTGTGGTCACATATTTTTGTGTTAATATATCTGGTCAAAGCTTTAAACCTCTTTAAAAAAAACCTTCTACATTTCTTTGCACTTGTTGTAGTAAATGCAAAAGCAAAACAGAACAATAAGAAATTAATTTAGAGCGTCACAGTGGTAGACTTCACGCTTCATGCAGCAATGGCACCCGGTACTAGCCGGTCGACCCCAGCTGTAAATACGTAACCTGGTTACAATTAAAGAACCAAGGGCAACGAGAAAGGGGAATAATCATCTATGTGTTATAACATGTAAAGAAATTAGGTCAAAATACAATGGAATCTTTAACAATCCATCTTTGATAGCAGTGTCTGATGTGGAACTACCTTGTACACAACAATTAGACATGTAAGGAAACAAGCGAACACTCCCAGGCTAATTTTCTAAACTTTGTAGCCACAAAGAATATTTTGAGCACTCGAAATATATGATTAGTATTGATCCGCTATACGAACGCGTGTTTTGCGTAAACCCGCTCGTACATACATCTTCAATTACATCCAAAACCCTTCCATTCGAAAAGGTGTTCGATGTAATGAATATTTTCCGACCATGATTTTTGAATTAACCAGTCGGTCCGTCTCAAAATTGTTTTCCTCAATTTAATTGTGAAATTCGAGCATAACACAGTTCTTTGAAATTGTTTATGTGCTTTTTTCTTTTCGCTTCTCCTGTTTTGCTTTTCATCGCCAGGCTATAAGAGATCTCTAGAACGAACCCTACTGTGTGCGTCGTGCACAGTGGCATGCACAGCCTAAGATATGTCCGTAAGCCACATTTGTCCTACTCGGCTTTTGGCCTTGAATCCATTGTGGGGGAGGGGAGCAGGGGGGGGGGGGGGGGGTTCATGTGTGGTGGTAGAGACGTGTTACATAGTCAAACCATTTTATTTGCATTCTTTTGATGTAGTCTAATACTGGTTTTGATGGCACCATTCTCCTGATGGCATCGTTTCTGGTCCTGTCTCTCCTTGTTACACCCAATATTTTTCGCAGGCATTTCTTTTCTACTGTTATTATTTATCGTTTTTAAAGTGATGTTAGTGTCCTGTTTTGACATTGGGGCCATAGTGTCGGAACGAAAATAGTGTTGTTTGAAGCTCTTTTCGCAGGTATTGTCAAGTAAGTATTAGTGTTAATTTGCCTATGATCTGATATGGCGTATTGCATATTTTTTGGATTTCCGGTGTCATTCTTCCGTCTGCTAATAATTGTTAGCCTCTCATTTTGAAGAAAAAAAATGAACTAATCAAATATAATGTCGGAGGTATGGATCTGATTGAAATATAACGCAAGCTAGACCTGTCAAAATCAACAATTTTTACAATTCTTAAGATTTAACAATTTGTTAGAAAGGAATACGATAACGCTATTTCAGTCTCTACTAAAGTGTTTTGAAATGGTAATGGAGGGAGTGGGGAACCTTAATTAATATGGGAACAGCTTTAAAAACGCGGGATAAAGACCATTTCAGCTACAATATTTTTCTAACCACAGACACCATCCTGGCTAAAGCTCAAACTCTTGTTACTGCATTGAGGACTGAAAAAGGCTAGACTTAAGAAGAAACACCTGAAGCTAGCAAAAGCCTAGTTTTATACATTTCACGCAAAGGCCAATTTAGATAATATACAAGTGATGGGAGAAGCATTAGAAGCTTATCATTAAGCTTGAGAAAATTAGAGATGTTGATGGCCAATCCAATCACCATGTGTTTAATGGAGATGAGACGAGTCTTTACTGGATGAAAATGGCATCTAGGACTTTAATTGCGAGATTAGCTAAATCTATTCCTGGCTTCAAAGCTTGTATAGATATGCTAGCACTTGTGTTAGGAGCTAGTGCAACTGGCGACTGTTTATTTATGTTTGAATGTGTTTATTTATGTTTGAATGTGTTTATTTATGTTTAGTTTAGCTTTCGCACTCGTTGTCAATTATATGTTGTGCGCTGTTTAACTTTTTCGACGGTTTAATTTGCAAGCTAAAAAAATATATTGAAAACCGCTATCCGGAAATATCCATTTTCCGAGAAATCATCTGGTTCCTTTCTGCCAGTACAAGCGATGTATTTATGTATGCCAAACAACAGAGAAAGAAGTGATGTGATAGGATTTCCCCATCCTCCCACAAAAATGGGAACAACACTCCTCGAGTGGCTAAAGCGACTTTCTATAAGAGCGAGGTTTAGCGGACAAGGTCTTCTGATCAGTCCAATCAGAGTGTTACAGCCTCTACGCGAAGTGTTCCTTGACTTTTAACTGGAAAGTATATTCCATAGTTACTTGGCGAGCATGGAGAAGTCTTGACTAGTTGTAACATTTAGGGCGTTCAGATGGCCACAAACTTTGATGTCTTCTTGTAGAGTAACGTTTTCGTCTTTATTCCTGTTGCAAAGTGTATGTTTTTCGAGTGCACAAATATTAATTTACTTTCTTTACAAAGTGCAACCCCGGAGTTTTACTATTTACTGCTTATTCACTACCTTCTTTGCATTTCTGTAATCGCCCTAAACCATACCTTTTGAAAATACAATTTAGATATTTTTCTGCTGAGCATATCTCATTATAAGCTGTTACATACTGAATTTCATCTCTTAAAGTAATTGGGTATGTGTGTATATCTGCTGGCGTGCGTCAGTGAAGTATACGATTAGGTAGCACGTTTCCCAGCAAAGGTACCAGGTCTAACTATCGTTAGTGTAAGTTATGACCGACCCAGCTGTAAATAGCTACCTGAAATACTGTTAGGATTGCAAAGGCAACAAAACATAGAACTGGCTAACTTTACCCGATAGAAAACAGAGCCCTATTAAAATGAAGTGTCTAACACTTCATCCCTAACAGCAGTGTCGGCTATGAAGCTAACTTTGCCACATACATACATAAATACATACACACACACACACACATACATACATACATACATACACGCACACACACACATACATACACACACGCATACACACATACATACATACATACATACATACATACATACATACACATACATACATATACATATACACACACACATACACACACGCATACACACACATACACACACAAATACACATACAAACACATACACACACACATACACACATACACACACACACACATATATTATGCTTCCAGGATTTTGTACTTCACCTATTTTCAACAAGTAACGGGTATCGATGACACTGTCGATATTGACACTGTTATTGTGTGCAGGTATTGGCCTGTCTCCATCCATTCTGGTAAAAATACACGGCTCTTCAACTAATTTGCTCCATGTAGACCTCTGGCGACAGTTGGCACATTTTGGGCAAACGTCTTGACGTTCCATTAATCTTTCTTTGAACCGGTCATGTGCAGGTTTTATATTTATCTATTGTATGTTTTCCTTATTTATATATTTATTTGTATTCATTTATTTATAAATGAGCGACAGTAAAGGGGAGGGAATGTATACATTACAACCGGGCCGCGAAAGCAAGAATGTGAACTATTCTCTTTGATTATGTTTATCACTTTCACCAACAGTATGACTTTTACAGCAAACCCAGAAGGCACACAATTAAAATAAACACCGTTTATTTCAGATGATCAGTCAGTGTCATTCATCATGACGAAAATGTTTTTTTAAAACTATATGAATTGCCTGTTTTGTTCTTTTAAGAAGAATCTATGTCATTGCACTTCGGGCAAACCCATGGGTCTTGGAATTTAAAATACTTGGATTCCTGGTATTCAAACAGGCATGTTTAATGTATGTTGCCAGGTAGCCAAAGGCTTCGGCTATTCGTAGTAGGTATTTTAGAACTTCTTGCGGCTTACTAGACCTGGGGAAAGGTACAACTAATTTGGTACAACTAGATTTTTAACTTGAATTTGTCGAATTTTGTCTGGACAGCAGCCGTTAAGCCTTCTTTTTTTCGATTTCTGCCAAGAGATTTTTAATGTGCTCGACACTGATCTCATTATCCAGAGATCAGGGAAATTTTTACCAGAAGATCCACGTGACAAAATTCTAGTCTGCAGTGTAATTCGAGCCCGCGACCTTCGGCACTCGAGGCGGACACCTTACCTCGAGACCACTTGGTCTCTCTCAGCAAATGGCGATGAGTAGATTGTTCATGTAGCTCGCTAGTTGTACACTTCTTGCTTTTGTCTTTCTGGCGCCACTCTGTGCTGGGGCCGCGTATGAATTCAAAACCATGCAATTTGTGCATTTCAAGATCTTTGACTGTAGTGTCTTCATCTAAAGTCAGTCGTTGATCAACTTCAAACGTTACTGCTATTCATCGCCAATGTTCCCACTGTGGATGCCAATGAGGCCAGGATGTCAGCTCTTTCATTTCCGTAAATCTCACTATTGTCATAACAGTAGATCAATACAGGTTACGGTATACTCGAAGTCTCTATGTCTACTATTCACTCGTTCCACATCTAGTCCTTCTGCATTTTCCGAAGCAAAGATTGAAGGTCAGAAACGATTACGTGTCTAATTTAAAAGCTTTCAGATAGCCACATAAGAGCCACAGTAACTGCATCGATCCCCATTCTGGTACTGGACGCTGTTGTCAACGACCCAGTCTAAAACTCTAGCAGAAAAGCTCTAACCGGCGTTCCTACCCCGCAGCTGCATCAGTACATATGACATCATCAGAACCTGGACATTTTCACTTACCAGTTGTTTGAACTCTCGATCCGCTTTTCTATTGCACGTGTCTATACAATCTCTTCACAGAGTGATAATAATCCGCTGGTAGTCTGTCTCACCCATCTTCTCATTATTTGGCTCTTGATCTCTGCAATGTTCACGCGCAGTATGTGTCTCTTGTCTGCGACATATAGGCTTTCGCCTCGGCCAGTGCATATCTAGACTTTACAGAAAGAAGTCCCATCACGAATCAAATCTTCACGATGAGAATATCCCTGGACTAGATCACAAGGACTAGTCGCATTCCCTCATTCTAGATGCGTTCCATCATTGACAATGCGAGGATGAACAGCCCGTAATCGATAATTGACAGAGTTGATTGTATAGCCGCTAGTCTAGGTTGGGAGCTATCATTGTCTTCAGTGCTTCCAGGCCCTGCTTGCATCTCTGCATGATTTCATCAACGTAATACTTATAAGACAGGCTGCGATCAAAGGTCACTCCAAGATATCTCAAACCATCACACATCTCAAGTATACATCCATTAAGGGTTATGTTAGAGAGGTTAGCTCATTCTGCTGAGTTGTTCAAACCGTTCGACTCAAGTACAAACACCAATATTTGCTGCACAAATTTTAAAAACAACAAAACAAGTCAAAGTCGGCAGGTTGTATTCCTTGCAAATTCAATGTGGGTTCTGCCAGAGTGTAAATAATCCTTAGGAGAACCACAAAAAAACAAAGAGAATGGAATTGCTACAGTAGAACTACAAGGAAACGAGAAATGTGGCAGATTAGTAAAACTAGGAACAACGTGAGAACAAACTGAACAATCACCTTTCAGGCAAAGAAAACCCTTATTCAAGTCATAATGAAAGTAGACCAAATGAGTGACATCTTTCACTGCCTTGAGCGCAGCAAGGCATCCTGTTCCACATGAGAACAAGACATAATATATTGAATGGTCACTTACACAGGCTAAAATTGGCTCAGTTACGTATATGTGCGTACGGACATGCAGTATAGACAGACAGGGGGACATATTCTATAAGACTATTATATATTTAGGCAATTGAGCACTGAGCACTGGCCTACGGAGACGATCCTCCACGCAAAGCTAATGGTAAAGTACTCTCCACCGTAGCAACATTTACCAGAGAACTGTACTTCACCTGTAGACATAATTTAAAAACGTGGCGAACGGGAAGGAAAAGAAAAAGTCTACGCATGATTGACGAAGGAAATATATTGATGGAAACGAGATGCTCGTGCTTTTGCTCCTACATCACACAAATTGTGTTGAAATAGATCCAGAACATTCAAATTGTGCACCAAATGCGATGCCATAGCGACTTCACGTCAATGCTACTGTTCAGTCATCACTTTTTTAAGTGATTTGCCATTTCCAGTGTTATTCTGTTGCAATTGTTTAGCGGTCTCTAGCTGCTTGTGTAGCAGATTCTGTTTTGCATTTATTTTGATGTCTGGATTTTGTGAGCAGAAAATCACCATTAATTGTTGCTATAAGCTAATGAAGATGTTCGCAGAGACTCGTCAAATGTTAAAATACGTTTATATGAGTGACTACATGAGCTGCACACGTTGTTTCGGGTGGTTTAAGCGATTTAAGAATATTTTGCAGATAACAGATGTCGAACTTACGTTTGGGACGACTAACGACGTGATTTGACGTCACTCACGTTACCAGGTTCGTGAGATGTTTCGTTCAAATTGTCGTGTAACAGTTCTGGAAATAGAAAAGAATGCAGCATATCCAGAGAATTGCGTCATGTATTATAACCGAGAAACGTCCAGAGAAATAGGTCTGAGTTGCGGAGAAACACCTAGCTCCTTCACCAGGATAACGTGCCAGCCGACATATCACTGTTCGTTCGGGAATTATTGGCAAAAACTACGACAATTGGGCTTCAAAACTGCTTTACTCCTCTGCCCTGGATCTTGCAGACATTTTTTTATTTCTCAAACTGAAATTCAGCTTGGAAGGGCAGACCATCGACGAAAATAAAGATCATTCACATATAGACGCATGATCCCCAAAACTTCTTATCGGGACTTCTCCCAGAAATCTAAAAGGCATTTGGAGTGATCTGTTAATACAGTAGGGGAAGTATTTCTAAGAAGACAATACTGACTAGTTTCAAGGTTAGTCCGAACAAGCTATCCAAAGAAGTTCGGGAACTATTTAAACAGACCTCACATGCGGAGTAATGTTTCTCGATCTTCCTTTTAAAAACCAGGTCACTTACTTTATCCTGGGTAAACGGCGAGACATGAATTATTTTGAGTTAAAAGAGGCTTCTACTCAAGTGAAGTTTCACTACACTGAGCCTTCTTTTACAATATGCACTCAGTATGGCAGGCGTTCTATTACCATCTCTGTCACACTCAAATCCCTCCTGGGAACAGCGCTAGAAAAACGTGTTAATATGTTAATAGTGTATTCATTCACATCACGTGAAAAATAAGTCTAAAATATTTGAGGATGGATGGATGTTTGGCGAGTCCAAAGCGCTTGAACCTCTGACGTGGATTATAGTATGGATTGAAGCATCAAACAACGCTAATGCCGGGAATTTAGGCAGCTAAATAAGCTAAATTAGACTTGTTGAGCTAGGATGGGAATGCTGAGTGCCAGTCGGGAAAAGAAAGAATGTAGGAGGAATGTGTCTAAGTGCGTTTTACTGGACTAGACAGAAGATAAATGTCTGAGATTTGAGGGAGGGCATAGACTGAAAAGGGAGAGGGTGACGCAGAACAAAAAAGAAAAAAGGGGAAAATGAAAGACAGGAACATAGGCCAAGGAGCGTAAGATAGTGAACGGAGAAATGTTGTTTTTGTTATTGATTTTGTTGTTGTGGAGGTGGTTGTTGTTGTTGTTGTTTTTGTAGTTGTTGTTGTTGTTGTTGTGGTGGTGGTGGTGGGGATGGTGGTGGGGATGGTGGTGGTGGTTGTTGTGGTTGTTGTGAAGGCCCACATCGAGTAAGTTTACTCTTCTGTGGGCCCTGTTGTTGTTGTGGTGGTGGTGGTGGAGGTGGTGGTGGTAGTTCTGGTTGTGGTGGTTGTAGTGGTTGTTGTGGTTGTGGTTGCGGTTGTTGTTGTTGTTGTTGTGAAGGCCCACATCGAGTAAGTTTACTCTTCTATGGGCCCTGTTGTTTTTGTGGTGGTGGTGGGGGTGGTGGTGATTGTAGTGGTTGTTGTGGTTGCGGTTGTTGTTGTTGTGGTGGTTGTGGGGGTGGTGGTGGTTGTAGTGGTAGTTGTTGTTGTAGTGGGGGTGGTAGTGGTGGTTCTTGTTGTGGTGGTTGTAGTTGTTGTGGTTGTTGTGGTTGCGGCTGTTGTTGTTGTGAAGGCCCACATCGATTAAGTTTACTCTTCTATGGGCCCTGTAGTTGTTGTGGTGGTGGTGGTCGTTCTGGTTGTGGTGGTTGTTGTTGTGGTTGTGGTTGCGATTGTTGTTATTGTTGTTGTAGTTGTTGTTGTGGTGGTGGTGGTGGTTCTGATTTTGGTGGTTGTAGTTGTTGTAGTTGCGGTTGTTATTGTTGTTGTTGTGAAGGCCCAGATCGAATAAGTTTACTCTTCTATGGGCCCCGTTGTTGTTGTGGTGGTGGTGGTTCTGGTTGTGGTGGTTGTAGTTGTAGTGGTTGTTGTGGTTGCGGTTGTTGTGAAGGCCCACATCGAGTAAGTTTACTATTCTATGGGCCCTGTTGTTGTTGTGTGTGAATGCTCAATGAGTAGGTTAGTCGTTTGTGCCTGTCCTCGACAATAGCCCGTTTTCAGGACGACCAACGAGTAGATCAGATGAGAGGCTTGGCCAGTATATTTCTCCTGACCCTGGCTAACATTGTCTGATCAGTGTGTTTTGCTTGACCAGCCGTTAGCCTCATCGTCCCTCTGTGACTCCTGAAAAAGGGAGTTAGATAGCGCGAGTTGCAGTAGCTTTCTTCACATCCAGAACGTGCTAATAAAGGTTAACAGTGGTCCTACAGGCGGTTGTACTATGCTTGCGTGTCACTCATACGAAAATCAAGTCGATTCCCCACCTCGTTAGCCAGGCTACCAAGAAGATCAGCCCCTTTCTATACATAACTGCGAGGAAGTCAAGTTGGCTGTCATGGCCAGTATATTTTGCCTGACTCTGAATTACATCTTTGATCAGTATGCTATACCTGACCAGACGTCTGTCTCCTCTCCCCCGAGAATATAATAGAGCGGGTGATAGAGAAAGGAGGGTGGGAAAAAAGGGAGGCGTAGAGTTGGAATGACTGAAATGAAATCAGAATGACGGGATCAAGATGTTGAGCAATCCATGAGCTGCAGCGGCCAGCGACCCAAAGCTGATTGCTAGCTTCAGGGCCAGCGACACAAAGCTGATTGCTAGCGTCAGGGCCAGCGACACAAAGCTGATTGCTAGCGTCAGGGCCAGCGACACAAAGCTGATTGCTAGCGTCAGGGCCAGCGACACAAAGCTGATTGCTAGCGTCAGGGCCAGCGACCCAGAGCTGATTACTAGCGTCAGGGCCAGAGACCCAAAGCTGATTGCTAGCGTCAGGGCCAGCGACCTAAAGCTGATTGCTAACGTCAGGGCCAGAGACCCAGAGCTGCCAAGACCCTTGTGATCCTCCCTGTGGTGATCCGGTCAGAATGGACCGAAGAGGGAAGGCTAACCAGGTACCCAAAAATGCCATGCTGAAGTCGGATGTGTTGGATCGAAAAGTGCAAATATTGCAGTCAAGCTGTAAACTACGATTTAACGTTTTCTGTTCTCCGGATTACATCCTGCTACTTGCAAAGCTCTTTTGAGAACTTGTCAGTGAGAGTTTGAGAACGAACGAAAAAGATGAAGAAGGAGAAGAAGAAGAAGAAGAAGAAGAAGAAGAAGAAAAAGAAGAAAAATACACGAGGAAGACGACAAAGAAGGAGAAGGAGAAAAAGTAGAGGAATGATAATGACGAAAGTAGAGATAGAACGAATGCAAAATAGTTGACGAAAGTGGGTGAAGGGAGAAGAGATAAGAGAGACGACAGGGGAATTCGACGGAGAGAAAGAGCGAAGACAGGTAATTTATTTATTCCCCATTGACAACGCACGACACTTTCAATCACATGTAAAGCCGTTTTGGTTATAAAAGAAGAAAGAGTCCTATATAACGGGGGAAGATAAAGTACAGTTCTGACAGGACAAAAATGTTGAACGGAGTGTTGTAAGGAGTTAAACCGTCTCCAGTATCACCGCGGTGTGGTAGAGGTACGCCACTTCTAAGTTTCAAGCGGTATTGTAGTTACGTGCGAAACCGATGTTCTTGGTGGTACTGGCTTGAGGAGAAACGTCTAACCTGCTTGTGATATACCTGGCTCAAGCAGCGTCATCTCTGCATACCTGCTGCACGCCTGTACATGGCTGATCTATTTTCAGGTTACAAAAATATAATAACTAGATTATACATGGCCCCCTAGTTGTGATAGCGCGATGGCTTCTCACTGCGAAGACGATGGGATCTATCCTCGTAATCACAACCAGTCAACTTTGGCTGTAAATGAAGACAGTGCTTGCTAGCTTGGAAAGGATAGGCCGAGATGAAGAAAAACAAGGCGCACCCTAACGTTTAAATTGTGTGGGAGGGAGGGGGGTTACGAGATCTGTAAGATCGCATTAAGTGGGTTACAAAAATACCTCATATGTGTGACATCATTTGTGAACGATCTCTTTTACGTATTCAAATAGTGTATACTTCAAATAATTCAAAAATGATCAGCCTTATGCAAGGTTAAAACACTAAAATAACAGTTATATTGTCTATGAGAGCAATTGTCCGCGAGAGCAATTGTCCGTGTGGGTTTTATTCTGTGTTAACAATTGTCTGTGTGAGCAATTGTCGGTGTGGGCATTTGTCCGTGTCGATGGTTTTTATTTGCGATAAATTATCCGTGTAAGCTATTGTCTGTGTGAGCATTTGTCAGTGTGGGATTTTTATGTGCGAGTAATTGTCTGTGTGGGAATTTGTGTGTATTCTTTAATTTTTTTATTTTTTGTCAGCGATTGTACGTGTTGGTATTTTTTATGTAGGTAATTGTTTCTGTGAGTAATTGTCCGTGTGAGTAATTATTCGTGTGGACAATTGCATATGTAAGCAATTGTCCGTGTGAACAATTATCAGTGTAAGCAATTGCCTGTGTGGATATTTGACCATATGCATTTTATGGGTGTGGTAATGTCTGTGTGTGGTAATGTATGTGTGTGGTAATGTATGTGTGTGGTATTGTTCGTGTGGATATTTATGTCTTTGACACTTTTATATATCCGCAATATTCGTGTACGATTGTGTCGTGTCGGATTTTGTTGTGTGGACTTTTGTCGTTTGTACTTTTACCATGTGGACTTTTATCGTTTGGACTTTTATCATGTGGGCTTTGCCGCATCGACTTTTGTCATTTGGGCATTTGTCATGTGGGCTTTTGTTATTTGGGTTTTTCTCGTCTGGGCTTTTGTCGTCTGGGCTTTTGTCGTGTGGACTTTTATCTTGTGGGCTTTTATCATTTTGGCTTTTGTCAGCTGGGCTTTTGTCGTTTGGGCATTTGTCTGGAACTGGTACAGAACGCTCCATATTCCTATCAAAGTTGCTGTAGCAGAGTCTATGTTTTCACTGGGGTTTTTCTATCTAGAATGTTACCACATATATCCACATCATTGATTACCAGACACAGCAAATAACATAGCACGCAGCAGGTGGCAGATTTATTACATTATATTCATACAACTATAAAAGTGAGTGCAATGAGATTACAAACAACACAAGAAATACGTCTTGACTAAATAGATACGCGGAGGTTGTAAGCAAAAAGCTATTGAATATTGCCCCCAACTAATCCAACCCAGTTCTAGCCGTACACTCCCCTCCCCTTATCTGCACCCTCAACACACTCAAAAACTCGTCTTCACGATCGTATTCTGTGCATTCACTCACACTCAGATCCCACAGGCGGGTGATCTTGACATTATACATTGAATATATTCAACGTATACTCACTCACATGTGATCATATTCTCAATCACTCTGCGTTATACACACGCTCTGGAACATACATCATTCCCTCGGTGTCCTTCACACACATCCAGATCTCTCATAGGCGATCTGTACACTCGTATAACCATTCAGGACACACATATTTCACAAGATGCCCTGCACGTACAACACACATTCAGATCTATTCACCACTTAGGGCACCCAATACACACCTTATAAAGCAACTGGCCAAGATTCAAAGGCGTGTGCTGGTTCAGCAACCCCGCATTCCATTCTATCTCACTAACATTCATCAAACAGCCTTTCAATCGCTCTTCTATAAAGTCGGCGAGCTAAACAGACTCCTAGCTAAATTCTCTCTCTCTCTCTCTCTCTTTCTCTCTCTCTCTCTCTCTCTCTCTCCATGGCCAGTCTGAATGAGTTAAACTTTGTCTAGTAGTATAAAGTCTAAAACAGTATCAGAGCTGTCCAATCGACCTCTAGTGGATGTCTGCTCCAGCCATCACCTAGCTTGGATCTACCTCCATTTAGCTGTTATTACAACGATTCACTCTGAATTCCTGTCATTCAAAATGTCGCAGCAATATCTGCTGGCCTCTGTCTGTCACTAATCCCACACTATCCAAATCGGAACGCCAGAGTGGTCAGCATCTAGCCCCTATCCGTACTAGACACATTCTTTCCCTCAACCCCCTGTTTTCCTTTGTTGACATATTATCTAGACGGTGGCGTAGTGTCGAGACGGAGAGTGACCTTGGCACACATTCAGGTACTTTTGTTCTCAGAGTCGCCGACCACATCACCCCTGCCCTAAACGCTCATGCTCTGGCTGGAACTGTTACACTGCATTATCCCTAGTCACACGATAAAACGACAATTATGTCCAGAGCCGCAGAAAACCACATTCAAGTTACGAGTGTGTAACCCCTGAACTGTAACACCCTCGCCGCTTACGCTGCTGCTGTTCTTTGTAACCTTTTCTCGTACAGCATTGCTGCAGCAAGAAAAGTCTCAAACATCAGTGGAGAATACAGATGGTTGGTGTAGAGCCTCGGGTAGGAAAGGACAGGTGTTTGCTATAGTGATGTGTATATCCCTTAAGTAAACTACACAAACCAGACCATCCATTACTGTGTCCATGTGCTCTGTGTCTGACCTTCGTTTCTGTGATCACGTGTTTTCCATTTCTATCTATTTGTCTATCTGTCTGCCTGCCTGCCTGTCTGTCTGTCTGTCAGTCTGCCTGTCTGTCTGTCTGTCTCTCTATCTAGTTATCGATTTGCCTATCTATCTATATATTTATATATATGTATCTCTATCTTAGAGACTGTCTGTCTGTTTGCCTACCTATCTTTATGTATGTGTCAGTGCATCCATCCATCCTGTAATCTCATAAAAACTGGGACCTAGTACAATGAAGTCTCTTGCTAAAGGACTGCCTTAGACATATTTGTCTCCTCAGCAAAGAGATATCCGCTTGTTTATAGCGTGTCTTCCACTAATATATGGGTACCGAGCATTTAGATCAATATTAGTATATGTAAGCATGTCAAATAATTGTTCTAGGTTTTCACTTACTTTTGTTGCTGTTTAACTTTTTTCTTCGTCTCGCACTCGTCCCGTTTCCCTCCAGCCAGAGTATATAGAGTTACTACAACATTTGGCATCCCGTGCCAACATACTTTGGCACAGTTATGTTACAATTTATTTTACACGGCTCACACCTCTCTTTACTGGCATGAAAGATCAGTGGGTATATATTTTCTTCCTCGGTAGAGGAAACTTGTATCCAGTCGGAGAACAGTTTGGCTTGTCTTCGTTCGTTTTCAATCTCCTGCTACCAAACACTGAAAGGGTTTAAGTAGCAGAATGTAGTACAGAGAACGGAATGCGTTGTGTCGTAGTTGACAGCTTGATTGCGATATTTGCACCTTTCGGTCAAACACATCCCACTTCAGCAAGCATTTTTTGAGTACCAGGTTAGCATTCCCTCTTCGATCCCTTCTCCTTAGCCAGTCTGCCCTGCTGCAGCCTGTTATCCAGGATCACCGCGGGGAGGTATAGAAGGGTATTGGCAGCTCTGGTGCGCTGGCCCTGACGCTAGCAGTCAGTCATGGGTCACTGATCACTGCAGCTCATGCGCTCGGGGAACTATTTTACCTTTCCATGTTCTCTTTACATTTTGTATTATACTTTTCAGCCTTTTGGTGGCTTGCTTATTACAACTCAGGCATCGGGCTCGATTTCCTGAATCTAGACACTCCGGTCTACTCAAGTGTAAATGCGAACTTCTTCACTGCTATGGGGAAAAAAGCAGCGACGAAGGGAACTGGTCACCCCATTTCATAGAAAGCTGAAACATAATATATTGAAGTATCTAACACTTCATCCCCCATAGCCGTGTCTGCTATGAGTGTAACGCTACTTTTGTTACGATATAATCTCCTCTAATTCAATGTTTCATTTGTATTTGAACATTTGAAGTGTTCTTAATCCCTTACATTCCAATGTAATTTTCAAGATGTCGGTCCTCAAGTTTAAGACGGAAACGGTAATTTTATGTGTTTTAAGGTTAACACACAAAAAAGTTATTAAAACCAAAATTACATTTTTTTTAAATTTAAAGAAACAGCTTTTGTATATAATCAAACTTAGCTAAATAACAAGATATTGATATGCGACATATTGTTTCAGATAATTCGTACTGTTAGTGATGCTTTTGTAGGTGACGCCAATGGACAATTTGGACTGTGAGGGTTTAAGGGAGAAAAAAAATTGAAAATTAAGCTTACTATCTAAATATAGATTATTTCTCCATTAGCACTGGGCTATTTTTGTTCTACATTATTGCCAGTTCTTTGCATATTTGAAACTTGATCAATTACTGACAAATCAGCTAGTGATCTTATGTTTCCATTCTGGGCAGAAAAAAACGCTCTACTTTGGAAAATCTAACTTCCTTTTCTCTTCGGCCAACGGTTGTACGGAACTCAGTTGTGGTTCATGATTCCCTTTAGGATCTTTGATCTGTTTCACTATGGCGATTCGTTCACCTTTTTCTCGTGTACGTAGCATTGTAAGTCTCTCGATTGTTTCAGAGTCTCTTATGTGGACATATCAGATCAAATTCAAACGACGTCCAATTGTAATACTTTCATACATATCAATATCGCCATTGAAAAACAGCAAATCAAACAGGTGAAAGATTTTACATACTTAGGGAGCACGTTATCAGCAAACGGAAGAATTACGCCGGAAATCCAACAAAGATGCAATAAGGCACATCAAATCATTAGATAATTAACTCCAATACTTAATTGCAAGCACGTGACGATAACTACTAAAGAGCTTTATTCAACGCGATTTTCGTCTCGACACTTTGCTATAAATGTCAAAACCGGACAGTAACAGCAAATGAAAAACGCTTCATCGTAACAACAGAAATGAAATGCCTGCGAAAAATATTGGGCGTAACCAGGAGAGATATGATCAGAAACGATGACATCAGGAGACTAGTGGGAACAACACCAGTATTGGGCTACATTAAAAGACATCAACTAAAATGGTTTGGCCGCGTAACAATACTAACATCACAAAGCACCCACCCCCCCCCCCCCCCCCCCCCACCCCACCCCCACAAGCAATGCTATTTAGATACAACGAATTCAAAGGCTAACCACGAAAAAGATGGCTCACAGAAATATCTGAGGCAGTAAATGCTACTATGAATGAGGCACACAGACTGACTCGTTCTGGAGATCTCTTCATAACATGACGCTGAGAGACACACAGGCAGACTCGTTCTAGAGATCTCTTCATAACCGGACGCTGAGAGACATAGCATGGAAAGCGAAAACAAAAGAAATAAAAGATATATTCATATATATATATATACACACACACACACATATATATATATATATATACACACACACACACACATATATATATATATATATACACACACACACACACATATATATATATATATATATATATATATACACATATGTATATACACATATGTATATTTATTTATGTGTCTTTCATTTGTGGATTTATGTGGTTGTATCAAACGGCGTTTTGGGTCACCTATGTCCTACATTCTGCTTATTTTCCCTTTGTCGAGCGAACTTTCCCACTACAGATTTGCATGTCTTTAATTGTATGTATCCATTTGTTTTCCATTGTTGTCACCGTTTAACGTGTTGAAACTGTATTCTTGACAGAGATGATAAAATATTTGGTTAACTATTTCTTTACAGAGATAATAAAATATTTGGTTAACTATTTCTTTACAGAGATGATAAAATATTTGGTTAACTATTTCTTTACGGAGACGATAAAATATATGAAAATGTAATACATGTTTAACCGTAGTACTAATTCCTATATTCGGCTGAACTTCACGATATTGGCGCCCTAGCTGCAGACATCGGTTCTGGGGTAATTGAGAAATGTAGATACGTGACTATAATGAACTAAAAACGTCGTACGGGAGATGCCCAACACATCACTCACACGCTGAGTGATGTTCCTACAACCTCTTGCGTTTATGGGAAATGCAAAACACACAACGATAGATTTTATCCCCCTGGGATACCTGTTTATTGGAAATACTTCGGGAGTAAATACTGAGGAAAAATTTGCACCTGTACTATCTCCATTCGTATCGATACTGTCTTGCGTCTGGTAGCTCCGGACGAGAGACTGAGGTTGACAAAAGGCGCAGTTCTTGCTCACTTTAATCCACATCACCGCGCAAGTCACCCATTTCAGCGGAAACATCAAGAGAAATAACTGTCCACACAGCCTAACAAAGAGAGGGGTCTTTATCACATGTAATGGATGAACATCATTATAGATTATTAACTATTATTAATTATCCGGAGATAATATAATAGTTATTAAACCATTTCTTTACGGATGTGACATAATAACTGACTAACAAATTCTTTACGGAGATGATATAATAGTTTATTAACTTATTATTTACGAAAATGATATAATAGTTCATTAACTAATTATTTGCGGAGATTATAAAGTATTTTATTATCTTATTTTTAAAGTAGATGATAAAATATGAATTAACCAATTGTTTTCAAAAAATATTAGTTATTTTTTTAATAATTATTAAGTAAATCAATTAGTTAACTAGTTCTTTACAAAGATGATACAATTTTTGTTAACTAATTACGTAATTAAATGTTAAAATGTGTGGTTAACAAGTTCGTTGCAGTTAAAATGTCAAGTCAGGTCAGGTCAGGTCATCCCGTAACCGTTGAGGTCGTTGGGGCACACATGAAGACATCCTCACAATGCCACGCCACCCTTCTCTGTCTGAAGCCGCTGCCTGTGACTCTTCTGGTCGGAGATTGGTCCATTCTTTTATGTTGTCCTTCCACCTCTTTTTGGGACGGCCTCTTCGTCGTCTGCCATGCACCTTTCCGTGGAGGATTGTATTTGCAAGACCATTTGATCTCGATATGTGACCATACCAAGCGAGTTTCCTTCTTTTGACAGTTGCCAAGAGGTCTTCGAAAAGGCCCTATTGCTGTTGTAATTCTTTCTCGAATTTCCTCATTTGTAACTTGATCTTTGCACGTGACGTTTAAAAGACTTCGGAAACATCTCATCTCCAAGGCATGTATCCTTCTTTGAAGGTCAGCTGTAACTGTCCATGTCTCACAAGCATAGAGGAATATTGACAGGACCAGTGTACGCATTAATCTGATTTTTCGTGCATAGTGCTAACCGTTTATCTTGCCAGATTTTGTTAAGCCGTGCAAGCGCCGCTATTGTCGGTGATATTCTGGCCAACACCTCACATTTTGATCCTTCATCACCGACAATCGACCCAACATATTTAAAACGGCCAACCACTTCGAGTTCCTGACCGTTAGCTTTTATCCTGCCGTTGAAGCCCTTGGCGTTGTTGGTCATTAATTTTGTCTTACCATCGTTTATCTCCATGTTATGATGAGCATCATCACCGACAAAACGAGAAGTTTCCCCGGAGTTAAAATGTACGATTAATAAATTATTTTACAGACATGTTAAAATAGATGGTGAGCAAATTATTGTACAGAAATATTAAAATAGATAGTGAGCAGATTATTTTACAGAAATGCTAAAATAGATAGTGAACTAATTAGTTTCCAAAAACGTTAAATTGGATAGTTAACTTACTCCAGCCTAAACTACTGAACTATGTTGTTTCCCGTGGTACTATAGCCTACATTGAGTGTTTTCATTATTTCTTTGTCACAACACTTCAGTATCTCTTCTTTAAATGGGCCATACTTTGCGTCTTAATTCACCCCCAAAAAAAATATATATATATTTTTACCACATAATTTGAGGTAGTGGAGTCACAGAATAGTCCAATTTTTAACTGTTTGGGTGTGTCAATCATTCTACCAGAATACACGAGAAGTTCTACTTCTGCTTGTTCCTGCCGTCTTTGCAATGAATTTCTAGAATTTGTCAACGTTGGTCGAGGAAAAGGAGAGTAGAATCCAGTTTCTACAGCAGCATTGAATTATCCACGGATTCAGACGATGTAATAACATCCATGTTATCTAATTCTTGCCCCCATACGTAGCCATAACACTAATCCTAACCATTAACCATAACCCTAAATCTACCATAACTCAAACACTTCGAAAAACTGAATACAAACATCATTTCTACACTTCTATCTATATCTAAGTCCTTACTTGTTTTGTTTTTTTAAATACAATTATATTCACCTTTCATCCTCTTAACCCGAAATGGAGTTTCCCTTTACGTATGAAACGAACCCAGAGAACTCTGCTTGGAATTAATTCAGATAAAAGTAAATACTTTTACTATCCAGAAAGGGATGGTATATTCTACGCCATTAGCAATAGCATGCCTGTCAGAGCCACGCAAGGGTGTGTTGGTTTTCCCAAGTACGAGTCCGTGTATATATGTTGTATGTACGTATATATACGCATTTTGCCAGGGGCTTTCTACCAACCGCCACGGTTTGTGGTGTGTACCCACAATTGCAGGAGATGATCGATACGTCAATGGTAATCCCCTTTCGTGGTATTAAAGCCCGTTATTTAGAAATCCTCCCTCCACCTCATCCTTCTCTTCTATACACATCAGTAACCTAATGGCCCTCATCCCCTGTCATTAATAGCCAGATAGACGGAAGGACAAGATGGCCGCGGTTTCGGGACAATGCGTATTGGCATCGATCTCTGCCCATGAGTGAGACTGAGCACAGCACACGAACATTTTGGAAAGCGAACAATGATTGGAGATCTATGTACATTTAGTATTGATTGTTATAACCACAATATAACAATCGATACATTACTAAAAATAAGTACCCTACGGTATAAATAGTAGAGCATGATTTCAAAAGAAGCCCTCTCGTATTTGCAGCTGGGTCAACTGGTGTGTGTCGCTAGTGGGAAGCGAGCCCTGTAACATTCCTTGAAGATACCAACGTTCTAATCAGTCTAGCACTCAGTGTTTCTATACTCACGTAAAATAGCAGAAGGACAGTAGTAATATTGGACTGAAATAAGTACCAACGATGACTGCAGAAAAACCAATAAAGTTGACTGGAATAAAAACCAATAAAGATGACTGAAAAGCATCAATTGTGACTGAGAAAACCCAAACGGTAACTGAAATAAGTACCAACGGGGTCTACAATAAGACCAAAGGGGACTGAAAGAAAAAACACCAACGGGGACTGAAAGAAATAACACCAACGGGGACTGAAAGAAATACAGACTGAAAAAATAAACACCAACGGGGACTAAAAGAAAAAACACAAACGGGGACTGAAAGAAAAAAAACACCAACAGGGACTGAAAAAAATTAACACCAACAGGGACTGAAAGAAATAACCACCAACAGGGACTAAAAAAAGAACACCAGCAGGGGCGAAAAAAATTCCAACTGGGACTGAAAAAAAATTAAAACTGGGATTGAAAAAAATACCAACGGTATCTGAATAAAACCACTAACGTGGACTGAAAAAAAAATACCAGACTGAAAAAAACAGCAACGTGGACTGAAAAAAACACCTACATGGACTGACAAATATCCCAACGGTCACTCAGTAAAAACCCAAATGTGGGCTGAAAAAAAACACCAAAGGCGGCTGAAAAAACACCAACGTGGACTGAAAAAAACCAGCTACATGGACTGACAAAAATCCAAACGGTGACTGAATAAAAGCACCAACGAGGAGTGAAAAAAAAAACACACAAACGGTAACTGAAAAAAATACCAACGTTTGATACCCGCGCTTTACGTCAGAAGATTAATAGATGAAGACTGACGTTATAACATATATCGAATGAAATCAAAGACTGGAATCAACGTTGGGCCTCGTCTGTTACTGCTGATGCGCAAACTGCATTTTAACATTTTGCTTTGTCAGTCAACTATGTGATGTCGGTAAACGAAAGGGGAGCATAGGAAACTAACAATTTAACTGCCATGCATTCTGAAAAATGCAACCTAGAAAGGTTGGACATAATAGAAGAGGAGCGATTAAGTCGTCAGATTAAGGGGGGCAGGGTATGTTGAATCGGCTACTCCACATTGTCTACGTTGGATAATAAACATAGGCTGACAGGACATGGTGAAGAATGAAGACCTATGTAAAAGAAGGTAACAACAAGAAGTTGAGCAACAGATCAAATGCAGGATATGGACTTCGATAGAACACACGCTAGGGATAATTCAATTAAATTGTGCAGACAGGTTCTGACAAGAAATCCACAGGGGAAGAGAAACAGAGGCGACGAAGAAACACTCGGAAAATATATTGAAAATGAACACCTATGAAAATGAGTCCCTAGACTTCAACTGGAGTGAGGTAGAAAGGACAACTCAAGACCGAACTTGCTGGAGGAGTATTGGCAGTGACACGTGCCCTGAAAAGAGCAATGGACATTGTTGGCCCCGCCCTGTGGACACTACAGTGCGTAATACAAATAAATGCAGATTTCTACGCCACCGAATAATTTTCCATCGCAAGCGATGATGGTAACATCGTCAAGATTGAGATATGTGACTCGACTGGTTGGACAGATGCTGCGACTTTCGCTTTAACTTGACTTCAGTGAGGTTATTTTGCACTATCATCAATCTTTCTCTCTCGTCCTGGGCTACCTTGGTCCAGTGGAAAGACTTGTTAGTCTAGAGTGCTGAAGATAAAACGTGATGTAGATTTTTCTTTAGGCTTACTCCCAGAGCGTTCAGTAGAGAAAGTAACTGTGTAAAATGGACAGAGACGATTGGTCTGCACGTGAAACTCTTTTTCACTACTCCTACGAGCAGGAGTGGAGCGACTAAATCAAGTTTTTCAGTCAATATTGCTCTACATTTTAATGCATTCTGTCTCATATTCAGTTCACGTTGTCTGGTAGTAAGAACTTAATGGTATGAAAAGACAGGAGGTCACCAGGGGGCCAGAAAAAACGCTACAGCGACTACCTGAAAGTGTCTCTAAACTGCTTAAATATTGATGTCATCTCCTAGGAGATATTTGCACGAGACCGGCCCACCTGACGAGCTAGTATCACAGCAGGTGCTCAGATCGCAGAGAATGCAACCATCGCCGAGGCTCATCGAAAGCGTGCTGCCAGAAATAACAATACTTACAACGATTCCACAACCAGCTCCCTGCGTGTGTGGCTTGAATGAGGAATGGTGTGCTGTTCCAGGATTGGTCTTTAAAGCCATCACGGAACACATATTTCGCATTAATAGTCTGATACTGTAATGTTCGCTTGCGATGGGTAACTATTATTATTATTATTTCAAAGTTGCGACTGATGATTGTCAACATATACCTCAGTTATAACACATTTTGTCTGCATCATCGAACTCGTACCTTACTTGTAGCAACGAGCATTCATCGCCTCGATATTCATGGTTCGATTCGTATTTTCTTATCTTACTTGTTCGATGTTTAGAGCGCGTGTTTTTCGACTACTTTAAATATATTTGTCATTGAGATTTCCACATTTTTCTACTTATATTTTGACACTACAACTGTATGTTGTCTTGTTATTTATATACCTTTCCTAACAGTTAAGGTGCATATATTTTCCTTAATGTAAATACATTTTTTCTCTAGTTTATATCCTTTTTGTACTTATTTAGCTAAATTAACGTGTTTATTAAAGCTATTACATTTTTTTTTATATCGGTGTAAAATAAAAACACTGCGCGACGATTGCAGAAGTAAACGACCTGAATTTCTCTTGCAATTGATCAGAATTCCTTGGTCATATATGTAGAAACTCCAGTCATATCTCAATAACTAGAAACGCCGTAAACTTGGTTTTAAAACAATTCAAACGTGAATTTTCTTTGCTGTGTTGTTGCTTACGTTGTATCCAGTTATAAATAGTCGGTCGAGAGGTACCATCACCAGGTAGCAGGTTCTTTCCAGAATTTGGTTTTTGTCACAGCCACACTGTAAGACTCTCGATCTTTAGGCAGCTCTCCTGTCTCCGTCACCGGCTGGTACCAGTGGAGGTACACATATTACCACTTTAGCCTTCCAAGCAGGTCATAAAATGACGACTAAAGACGGTTGTTTACGAGGCTAGCTACCTCATCATGTGAAATCAATTGCTACAGAAACCACTAACGCAAGAGTCAGTTCTAGTGCTTTAAATACAGACATCCTGTAACGGGCTAGATGCGCTATTGATTTATACAGTTTGACTATCACTTCCTTGCTCCTATGTTTAATGTTTCTTTTTATCATACCTAACATACCTAACGTTGTGCCATAGTTTACTAGGCAGCGATATCTGCGCTTTTTGGCCCAACTGAAAAAAATTCAAACGATTATTTGCTCAACGTTTTTAACACGGGGTTCGCCTTCTCTATTAGATCCCTTAACTGCTTTGAGCTGGAATATAATCTTGGTCAGTATGGGTCACTGGCCCTGATGCAAGCAGCTAGCTATTAGTTGCCTACTGCTGTGAACTCATTCACTGCTGCATCTTTGTCCCCATTTGTGCAATTAAGTCTGAACAGTTTGGAATATAAAACGTGGCATGTCAATGAAACTTTATTGAAGATCGATATATCTCAAGTGTGTGATATATTTCAAGAATTTTAATTTGGGAAAAAAAATGCCTATAAATGTCTACCCTTGCGTCTTAATTCATCCCCAAATAGAGTGTCTGGGTTCCCATCGTACTCTAACGGGACATTCCATTTCGGGTTAAGGAGAGTACAGGTCGATTTAATTTATTTTTAATAAATAAGTAAAGACTTATATAAAGATAGACGTGCAGAAAAGATGGTTATATTAAGTTTGGCGATGGGTTATAGCTATGGATAAAGTTTGGTTTATTATAGTTAAGTTTAGGACTTGGGTTAGAAAACATGGCTGTTATTATATCTTCTGACAGGATGGAGAATATCAACCTGCTGTAGAAACTGGTTGCCACTCTTTTTATCATGGACCAACTTTGACGAATTAAAAAAACATTACCGTCTATTCACACAGAATGTTTGACACCCCAAACAGTTAAAAATGGACTATTCTGTGACGTTACTACTTCAAATTCGGTGCTAAAAAAATACATTTATCTTTTGTTTGGGGTGAATTAAGACGCAAATACCTCGGAGTAAATTCGGATTAAAACTCGTGTTTTGAGAACTATTTATTTTAATTGAAATATCACCGAGGCAAGAAACGAAAAAGAAAGTCCTGCCCTGAAATGTGTTTTGTCAGCTAATCATCCAAATAACGGAACTAATGAAAACTTAATTCTACAATGGATTCTTTAAAATGAGATTTAGTTGAACAGGTCCTTAGAACTACAAGCACAATCGCTGAAATCACATTCACAGACCGTAAGCTTTTGTGCGTGGTTCAAGCCGTTATCTCTGTACTATCAGTACGGGAAAGTGAAGCAGGACTGCTGGGATTGGTGTCGTCACGTTCGGTGCTGTATTCCTCACATCCGGAGTAGGATAAGGCTGCAGACTAATGTCGCTCCTGTTCCTAATAGCCTTAGAAAATACAGTATTACAACAACGTCTACATTTCAGTACTTTTCAGACTCAAATCGTATAATCTTATGCTCCCGTGGGATCAACATGAAAACGAGCTAGTTACTCGTGTGATCTTGTTTCAAATTTGGGTTTGTGATCTTGGATTACAATTCCAAAGTATCAGGTTCGAGTCATGTATTGCTCAATGTTATGGGTTTACCCATCTTTAAATGGGTACCTGACAAAGTCAGGGGAAAATTTCGGAGCCGACGCTGGAGCCACAGCACTTTCGGCAGTGAAAGAAACTGAGCAATTACACGGGCGCCTAGGGGGCAGTAATATCGATTCCGTGAGATATTCTTCATTTGCATTTGGGGCATTGTTTCTAATGGCCGAAACAAGACTATGACAATTTCACATAAGATCTACAACAGTCGTTAATCGACTATACGACTTAAATAGACCGTTATTGGGGACTACATTAATGCACACAACACAGACAAAAACAGCGAACAAATTGCACGGATAGCTATCTATCTGTTGTTTGAAACTAGTCGTGCTGAGTTGAGTTAACTCTTGACGATGTTTCTTTGGTAGCCGGTTACAGTGGCTCTTCGTACATACCGAGACGTACTTAAGAAGGTGGACCGTGGTCATCCTGGCTGAAGCACGATCCAAGTCTTTCATATAAGCTCACCACAAGGGGACTACAGGGTCAGTACCTACCTCGCTGTATAGACTGGTGGGCCCCTTTTTTTCCAGGAACACTGCGTGGAGGTGAGGTGGGGTCTTGGTCAGTATATTTCCCCTGTTTCTGATTACTCTTTGCTCCCAATACCAGTACAAAGTATTTAGAAAATTCAGAAGGAAACTACTTTTTTTTCAATTTAAGAATTCATTGTAGAAAATATTCAGTACAGCAAAGCCAACGATAAATTGTACACAACTGGGTCAATGATAAAGTGTGTACAACTGGGTAAATGATAAATTGTGCACAACTGGGTCAATGATAAATTGTGTACAACTGGGTAAATGATAAATTGTGCACAACTGGGTCAATGATAAATTGTGTACAACTGGGTAAATGATAAATTGTGCACAACAGGGTCAATGATAAATTGTGCACAACAGGGTCAATGATAAATTGTGTACAACTGGGTCAATGATAAATTGCATACAACTGGGTAAATGATAAATTGTGCACAACTGGGTCAATGATAAATTGTGTACAACTGGGTAAATGATAAATTGTGCACAACTGGGTCAATGATAAATTGTGTACAACTGGGTCAATGATAAATTGTGTACAACTGGGTCAATGATAAATTGTTAACAACTAAGTCAACTATAAATTAATAATGGGGGGAGGGGGTATGAAGACGCAGTAAACGAGATGGTAGAAGTCAGTGACTCGTGGCTGACTGTTTGCGTCCGAGTCAGAGAACAAGATCAAAACCCTTTTTCACATCCAAGTGGCGACCCTAGAAACAGGTTGCATCCGCGCAGCCTGATAAAGAGAAAAATCCGTCACACAGGAAAGGCATAAGCAGATTTTTTTACTGTGCCGTTCTGTATCTGGATGTGTCGGGCCGAAATGTGCAGCTGTTGTAGCCTCCCTGTAAAATATGACTTAGTATAACAAAAGCATTCTTTTCAGAATGAACTAATATGAAGAAGAGGAAGAAAATAAATAAAACAACAACAAATTGTTGCAATGAAATTATTGACGAAACCAGAATATATATTAGTGACCGTAGTAACACTAAAACCAGATAACGGCCTGAATATTCCTTTTTTTTTTATTTGTTAAACCTTTGTGTGCGCTACTGGAGCTTTCTTTGAAATCCGGAAGACAATTTCGGACAAAGCAGCTTTTTAGAATTTTGGAATGTGTAAACGCATGAGTTGTGGAGTTTTCTACCAAAGAGATGTTCATAAAGGATGTGTTGAAACGGATAGACACCATCTCTCAGTGAGGCAGAATGTCTGTTTCTCCTAGCATGTATAACTATTTCGATTTTAAACTTCAAGCGGAATGTCTGTTTCTTCTGGCATCTACAACTATTATCAATTCAACCATCACGCAGAATGTCTGCGTCTCTTGGCATCTACAACTGTTTCCATTTTCACGGCCATGAAGAATGTGCTTTGTTACGTTTGAGGAAGAGTACAGATAACTCCAAACCAAAGGGAGAGACAGAGAGAGAGAGAGAGAGAGAGAGAGACCCACCCAAACACCCAAAGCCCACCCAACCACCCAAAACCCACAAACACACACATACACAAATATATACATACACACACATTTACATACACACACACACACACACACACATATATATATATAATGTATACACAGACACATACAGACACATAAACGGTACCTCAGTAAACCACAAAATGCATTGTGAATCTATCTACCCACCTGCGCATCAGTTGTTCTAAGATAAGGGTTCTAACCTGGCGGTTGAGCCTACCCTTTCGTGTTGTGGTAGCAGGGCTAACCATAATGTTTACTAAATGTTAAACTGTTTTCGAGAAAATGTATTTAGAAAAGAAATTATTTTTGTGTACGTATCAAATGAGTGGTATCTGGGTTTGAAAAGAATAGGGCTACGTTACCCTCCATAAGCATGCGTTTAAAGATACTAAAGGAGGTTGTACATGGGGCTAGCCCCATTATCTAGAGCCCCTTCTATAATACCACTACTGTAAGTATTCGGAAACAGGCTCGCTATTAAGAGGTCAGCTATAATTGTAAGCCTATACTTCCCTTGGTAGATCGACAACGTGCATTATGTTCTCTCTTCACCATATCCAGGATAAGTGCAGAGAACAGGCCCAGTCGCTCTGTGTGATGTTTCTAGACCTCACCATGGTATTCGATCTGGTTAGTAGAATTGGTCTATTGGAACTTGGAGAAGATCGGCCTCCAACCTCCCCTTCACAAGACAGCGCACTGATATGAAGTGCTCAGTCTTATACGATGGGTCTTCTACAAACGTTTTTCCCATTAAGAGTGGAATGAAGCTGGGATGTGTGCTTGGACTAACCTTCTTTTATGGATTTTCTTCTCCATGCTCCTATAGCACGCTTATGGTACTTCTGTGGACGGTGTTTATCTGCACTAAATCTGATTGGTGACTGTTTAACATGTACCAACTGCATGCGATGTCCAAGGTGAGGACGGTGCTCATTAGAGAAATGTTATTTGCGGATGATGCGGTTCTGATGACCAATGGGGACGAGGCCCTCCAGAGACTAAGAGACGGATTCGTCGATGGGTGCAGGCAGTTTTGTCTCACCATAAGCGACGAAGGTCTAATCGCATATTATTACCATTACTCATCCATAAAGATTGATGGCGTCATTCTGGAGGTCGTCAACAGAGCCACTTATCTGAGGTCTGCCATCAGCAACACTCTCTCGCTCAAGATAGAGATATACAGTAGGCTTGTCAGGACAAGCACCGTTATAGCTCGCCTGACGAAGAGAGTCTGGAAGAACAATGCGCTGTCTCACTACACCACGATCCATGTATATCAGACCTGCCTTCTTGGCACTCTCGTATATGGAGACTTTCAGCACTTATACTAGGCAATACCGGCGGCTCAACACCTTTCACATGAGGTGCCTAAGGATGATTGGGTGGCAAGAGAGATTGCACACAATCTGATTTTACAGCGAACAAACAGTTTGTACTCGCTGTTTAGCTAACGATGGCTTCGATGGTTGGGGGCATGTTTACCACATGAAAAATTAGAGGCTACCAAGGGATATCCTTTAAGGACAGCTGGCCATTGGAAGTAGATGAATCGTTCTTCCCACATGCGATTCAAGGAAGCATGTAGGATGGACATGGAGTCATGCGATATTCCATTCGAGGAATGGGAAACTTGCTCAGGATTGAGCCGTTTGGACATAACCACCTGGAAGGGACAACTGACGATCATAGAGGCCTTCTGTCTGTAGATAAAAGAGAAAAACGGAAGAGATTGTACACCCCAGAAAACCGACCTCCTCAGCATGGTTTTACATGGTTTATGGCAGGGACTGTTACTCGTGGGTCGAATTTTACAGTCATAACAGACAGCGTCAAAATACAGGAGAAATAGCATGACAAAACTCACGAGACGCCACGCACAAATTGCACGAGCCTGAGACGACTATGATGATGATGCTTCCCTTGAAACAAATCATATGTTACAACTTCCAACCTATATGGCTTTCATACGTTTTTTGGCAGGCAGGTTTCCCTTCCTTTCCGTACACGGAAGAGGTTCGCACTGAGAACAATAACTTGTCTCTTCCAAATTAAACACGACAGGATTGTGAAACGGACGTGTATTTATATATATATTTATATATATCTCAGGTTTATATGTATATATCATTACCATCATCATGTAGCATGACATTTATAGAACGTCGCTCCCATTACAGTATGTCTGAATGAAACTCTTTCCTTTGCCAAAACTCCAGCCTTCGCCACAGTCATACTCTGACATTCCCGGAGATCTTGGTGCCATTGTCTTCTTTGCCTACCTGGCACAATACCTACCCCCTCAACACCGTTGTGTCATTTGATGTGACCAAACTATTTACATTTTCTTACAAAAATGAAATTGATAAACCAGTTCCCCTTTATGCTCAACTTTCGCTGATTGTCAATATGTTTGTCCTTTTCTCCTTCAAGGGTATTTTGAGGATCTTTCTGTAACATGTTCTTGATCTATTGATCTTTTGTCTAGAAGTTTTGGTAATCCTCCATTATTTGCAGCCACATGCTGCCACAGAAGAAACACAATCTTTCAAAACTTTTACTTTTGTTGGTGCTCTGCCATAATTTCTTCAAGCTGATCAATCTCGGCATTGCCATGGCTAGTCTTCTTCTGATTCATATATATATATATATATATATATATATATATATATATATATATATATATATATATATATATATATATATATATATATATATATGCAAGCGATGTCCATTAAGTATCTGGACTGATATAATTTCAAGACAACTATGAGAGATAAATTTAAATTGCCGGTACTATTTTCTCTACGTAGTCACATGTCACTGCAACACAGTTATTCCATGTGACTAGGAGCTTCTGCATTCCGGCAGCATAGAATTATGTTGGCTGATCCCTGTGCCATTTGATAACTTTCTGACGTAGTTCGTCATCCGTGTGAAACGTGTATCTTCCAAGATGTTGTTTTTTTTCAGAGACGAAAAAATGAGAAAATTGCTCGGAGACTAGTCGGGACGGTGAGACCATGGCAAGTGGTCAATAACTGCTACAATTTTGGCGGACGTAATTGGTCTGGCGTTGTCGTTTTGGAGGACACCTTTTTGGTTAAAATGCAGTTGCTTCGGTACACATCGACAGGAAACTTTATGAAAATGTAAGTTATCACTGATGATACTGTACAAAGATTCTTTGCTTAGACTAGTGACCATCGCGCCTTCGCGTACAACAACTCACCGATCGTTCCAAATTACCTTTCCGACACTGTGTATGGCTTCACTCGTAATAACACTTTTCAATAGCCCTCATGGGGCTCATCATCGATTTACAATCTTCACAAAAGTGTTTACACCATTCAAAAACTGATGAACGTACTACAGTCTCTTCTCCAAACACACATGACAGCCAACGATGAATTTCAGCGGGATCTGAACCTCCTTTCACCAGACATTTCATCAGAACACGCTGATACTGCGCTGAAATCAACTGGTGCGACTCCATTTTAAAAACAAAGCCCGAGTAAACAGCATATATTTGCTCATTCTACCACCACGTGTCAGGCATATACTGTTCACGTTAGAATGGTTACTGTACTTAACAAATGTTGGTATGTGTATATATATATTTATATATTTATATATAATATATTTATATATTTATATATATATATATATATATATATATATATATATATATATATATATATATTATCAATAGCCTCCGTACCCGTTTCAGCTTCCTGTGAAGCACAAGTCTAAGTTTTCAACAAGTGCATGCAAATTCATCCTGTCCTGGACCATCAGTTTCAGTTCCCATGTCATCCTTGTTTTCCTTATGTTTGTATAGTTCCATAGCTGGTACTGCTCTGAATAAATATAGTGCTGACGGCTTCGTGTACGTTGGGGTTCACGGATCGCATCAGGGTCAGATGCAACATTCTGACCAAGACCGCACCTTATATACGCGTCAGACACATGACAACGGTGTGTGGTTCTTCACATCGAGGTGGGAATCGACACTGTGATCCCCGGATTGCTGAGCTTGCTGAGAAGTATTGCATTGCACTTCTACCACGGGACCACAGGTCGACCTTCCTCAGTTTCCCCTCGAGCTGAAAGAGGATTCACTGTTAATAAAGAGGATTCACTGTTAATTCACTACCTGAGATAATTCAGCGAGAGGGAAGCACATCAAAACTGATTTAATCGAATACAATAAACAAACATTGCACTGCGCCGGTTACTGTGGCAATTTTTATCTTCGTTGCCTACTCTTCTCTTACGCAGTCGGGTACCAATTCCTGGCAGATGTGCAATATACATGCAAGAAAATGTTTGCAAGAAATGTAAGCCAGTTCATCATCATCATCATGAACCGTGTTCTTTGCAGAACGTCGCTCTCACAACAGCTGATCTCTAGCCAAAACTCCCACCTCTGTCTTGTCATCTTCAGGACCTCCGTGATGTCTTTTGCCCATCTTCTCCACGGCCTGCTTCTGCCCCGCTTTCCAGACACCATACCCTCTAGTATCGTTCTCTCCTGGCCATTATGATGTTTGATGTGGCCGAAATATTTTGGCTTTCTTGACAAGATATTGTTTACTAACCGATTCTCCTCGATATCGAATTCTTGTACGATATCTGCATGTTTCCTTTCCACGATCCATGGTATTTAGAGCACTCTTCTGTAGCTTTTTATTTTAAAAGATTCAACCCTTTCCTTAAGTGTTTGTGTGGTGGTCCATGTTTCACATCCGTAGGTTGCCACCGGGAGGATGCAGGTTCGCATAATTTTTACGTTCGTCATTTTATTAGAGTTATGCCATACGTGTATCATTTTATTCTTCTTCTTCTTCTTCATACGCTATCAGACGTCAACTTGAATTTGTTCGAAGAAAGCTGCTGTCATCCTGAGGCTGTCGACACTGCCTATCATTTTATTCAATCTTTGCATCGCAAAAGCCAATTTCCGTCTGACTACCTTCAAGCAATCTCCATTGTTGCTTATAATTGAGCTTAGGCACTCAAATACGTGTGAATGTCTTAATGTTCTGTTGATTTAGAATAACTTTACGTTATTCTAAAGTTAGCAAGTTAGTCATGCAATATACCTTCAGTGAATTTCAACAAGTGGGTTGTGCAATGTATACGTAGAGAAAGTCATGAAGTGGATCTCAGAAAATGTAAGCAAATTGGTCGTGCAATTTAAATGAAGAAAATATTAGTAAGTGGACTGTGCAATATATGTATATATATATACAATAACTTCTACTCAAAGAATCGAATCCTTTGAGACAAAATGTTACACAAAGATCCTCAGAATACTCTGGACGGAGAAAAAGACAGATATAGACATTCGGCAAGAGTTAAACATAGACGAGAACTAGTTTAACAATTCCATTTTTGCCAGAAAATTGTAATACTTTGATCACATCAAGAAACACAACGGTCTTGAGAGAACAGTAATGTAAGGTATCGTGTCAAGCAAAAGAGGCAGGAGTAGACGCAGACCAAGAAGATAATGGCACCAAGATATCCAGGGATGCCTGGGTATGACTGTGGCGGAGGCTTGAGTTTTGGCAAGGGAAAGATTTCTTTCAGACAGACTGTGTTGAGAGCGATGTTCTATAGGACATGCTACATTATAATAAAGATAATGACATCAAGTGGGTCGAGCAAGCGAGAAGTGAGTCCAATGAAATATATAGCAATTTATTTTATTCATTTTCACGTGTTCATGTATTAACTTGGACTTTCTTGTAGAAGTCACTTGAAGTGTGTTAATTTCACCCTAGACGGTGTTTCTTTCGTGGTGGGTGACAGTTGCACTTCTTACAGCGTGCTTGAAAATGTGGACTAGGGTCATTCTGGCTGTTGCGCAATGTGAGGTATCTAAGTTCGCCACTATGGGGATTACACTGTCGATCCCCAACTAGTTGATCAAACGGCTGTGACACAGCCTGTATCCAGGGAGCCCGTCAAGCCCACGATGTAGTGTCTTGTTTTACCTGTCCCTGATGTTACTCTTCGATCCCCAACATTTTGGTCAAGGATAGCATTTGCGTGTTAAAATATAATTTACATGAAGATTGGTAGTCATAATAACACATCGATCAGAGCCATTGTCTCTTAGGGCAAAGGGATAAGGTTCAATCCTCAGTCTCGACACGCTTCAGCTTACTACGTTTGAAGTGGGTACTTGGCAAAGTAAGAAGAAAAAACGACGACGAAGAAAACTAGCTATCCAATCTCAGATAAAAAAGACCCTAGATTAATGAAGTCACTCTCAATTCAGCCTTGACTGTAATATGATGACTTTTTGACTTCCTTTCGTTTTCTTTAGCGAAAATGGGCAAGAATTAGCAGGCTTGTGCTCGTTAAACTCATTAGTTGTTTTTCTCAATTTCCTTCGTGTACCTATAATTGCGCATGTGCAAGATTGTTGATCTGTTCTATAATTGTCACCGTAGTTCAACCGTGTAAATATTGGGGAGCAAAAGATAAGGAAGAATTCACTTACCAATGTCAAGGCTTTCACCGAATGTCGGTTTATCCAATATCTCGCACACGTACATAAATCTTCATGCAATCATTACATACACTTTCCTGTATTCATTACACAAATCTTTCTGTATTTCTTATTTAAACCTTTCTGTATTTGTTATACAAACCTTCCTGAATTCATTACACAAACCTTCCTGTATTCAGTACATAAAACATTCTGTATTCAGCACACAAACCTTCCTGTATTTGTAACACAGACTTTCCTGATTTCATTACACACACCTTCCTGCATTTTTTACATACAAACCTTCCTGAATTCATTACAAAAACCTCCCTTAAGTTGTGACACAAACCAATATGTATGCAGTACACAAACCTTTCTGCGTTCATTTCACAAACCTTCCTGAATTCATTACGCAATCCTTTATGAATTAATTATACAAACGTTCCTGAATTCAGTACACAAACATTGATGTATTTATTACACAAACTGTCCCGTTTTCATTACACAATCCTTCCGGAATTCATTATACAAACGTTCCTGATTGAGTACACAAACCTTTTTGTGTATTTGCCAGCGATATCGTTATATGAATATCTGAGCTGTCGAGTGATAGAGCGCCTGCATCTCACGGCAAAGAAACTACGTTTGATCCCCTTTATCGACACGCTCCAATCAACGCAGTTGCGAACGGGCATACTGACCTTCTACACATGTATCACTTCCTCTCGTTAATAAGAATATGTTTCTAAGCCCAGGCCTAGTACAGTGTATTATTAAACACTGCCTTATTGACATCAGTGTCTTATCTGATTCATGATTTACCTTTTAGCTCCAAATGAAACAGGCATACAAATACAGCTGATCTCTTTACATGAAGCGTGTATCCGTATATATCCTACAGTGGCTTTCTTAGACATGGTTTTACATTATGATGTTGCCAACACCATGCACCCTCTTCTTTAGTCGGCTTTTGCGACCTGTCTGGAAGGTTACAGTGGTTCTTTATTTTTGATTCTCGTATTCCTCAGAGAGATGTCTGCTCAGTGACTTCCGCTACCTCGTGATGTGCGTCCACCCGCTAATCCTATCCGCTTTCCTGCACGTACACACACACTATCTCTCTCTCTCTCTCTATCTCTCTCGCTTACTCTCACTCACTCAGTCATACATACATACATACATACATACGTACGTATATACACGCACGCACGCATGCAGGCAGGCACGCATATACATACACGCATACACGCATACATACATACACGCACACATACACATATACATACAGGCATATACACAAATATACATATACGCATACACACTTACACACATGTACATACACGCATACACACATACATACATACACGCATACACACATACATACCGATTTAGAGCAGAAGATTAAAAAGGGATTTTTTTTTTTACAAATGTTTGCTTTAACTTGACATGCCCGTTTTCCGTTGCCGTGGTCTTCTATTTCTTCTATTTTAATCAACTTCCCCATATCCTAGAAAGCTGAAGTTTTGAACGCAGCCTCTACTATTACGACCTGTTAATATATCAAGTTTACACTCATGCAGTCCAAACACAAACAAAGAAACATATTTAAGTTTTAAAAAAGCATTTACCGAAGAGCGCAGTATTTTTTTTTTATATTTACTTGTTTGTTTGGTTTTTGTCATTTCAACTCTATCGGTTACTCGATTTCTGCGCTTGCTATTATTTTTAAGGTCTATTTTAAGTTCTTTTTACGTTTTGTCACTATAGATTGCCTGCATTCTGCGATGAACGTCAACTGGTCGACATCCTTAAGCTGTTAGAAACCGAATCACCTCTCGCTGATCAACTATGGACGGATTTCGTATCTTACATGCCATGTTTTCAACGGTCTGCTCAGAAAACTATGAATAAGACGATAATGAAATTTTGCAACCTTGATGGTTGGTATGTGCTGTTTACACCTGAACTGACGTCATTATGCGCATCGAACGTATGTTTACTTAGTGCAGTTAGGTCCGGTGTCATTTGAACACGCCTCGTACATATATAAATTATATATATATATACATATATATATATATATATATATATATATATATATATATACATACACGATTTAAGTAGTACATACAAGATTTGATGTACAAACAAGGTTTACTGTTGGTGTGACAAATGAGTTCCGTACGTTTAACACAAACTGTGACAAGTTCATGCAATTTTAGAATAAAATATTTACTGCCTTTCCTTAACGAACAGCAAGTGACGTCTTGCTTTGCATTTCAATGTGTTTGTGTTAGATTCAAGAACGCATTCTTAAAGTACAGTAAAGTAACCCATAGCACAACGATTAAAAAGTGTTTTCAAGTGCTTGACAAAAAATATTCCACATATTTGCCTTGAATGTTTTTAAATTGTTCGCAGAATTTCAAGATCTTTGCTTATTTCTTCCAGCATATCTGTCGGTAACGGTAATTATACTTTGATGAATTATCAGAGTGTCTGAGAATCGGGACTATAAAACACAGCTTTAGCATTTCCAATTTGTGATTTCACTTCTGGCCTTTTCTGCAACTGCATTTAGAGTTGCCCATCTGTTTACTGAAGGCCGACTTAACAGCCTGAAGTCTGGCAATCTGTCTATTAGTTTGTCTATTGAAAGTTGATGTAACAGTCTGTGCAATCCATCTGTCTACAAGCTTGTCTACTGAAGGTTGACGTAGCTTGAAGTCTGTCCTTCTGTATACAAGTTTGTCTAGTAAAGGTTGACATAGCTAGAGGTCTGTCGGTCTATCTATTAGATCTACTGAAGGCTGACGTAGCCTTAAGTCTGCCCATGTGTCTATTAGATCTACTTCAGGTTGACGTAGCATGAAGTCTGTCCATCAGACTATATATTTGCTTACTGAAGGTCGACGTATCCTGAAGTCTGCCCATGTGTCTACTTTTCTGCGTGATTCAATTCTTCTTATTTGTCCTCGTTCGTTCTCAAACTCCCGCTACCCAGTTCTGAAAAAAGATTTGTAAGTAGCAAGATTTACGATGTAGTCCGTTGAACGGAATGCATTGTGCCGTAGTGTACAGCTTGATTGCAATATTTTTGCACCTTTCGATCCTGCAAGTCTGATTTCACCATCGTATTTTTTTTTTAGCCTTTCCTCTTCGATACATTCTCCTTAGCCAATCTGCCCTGTTACAGCCTTTTATCCAGGATCACAACGTGGAGGCGGGGAATAGTCTTGGCAGCTCTGGGTCGTTGGCCCGGCAGTCAGCTTTTGGTTGCTGACCGTTACAGCTCATTCACTGCTCAGCATCTTGGTCTCGTGTTGCTTAATTTGTATAGCAATTCCACGGCACTCCATAAGTTCACAGTCATCGTCAGTAGATCCGAAGGATGTGGCTAGGATGTGGTTGGATGTGGCTAGAATGTGGCTAGAATGTGGTTGGATGTGGCTAGGATGTGGCTAGGATGTGGCTAGGATGTGGTTAGATATGGCTAGGATGTGGCTAGGATGTGGTTGGATGTGGCTAGGATGTGGCTAGGATGTGGTTGGATGTAGCTAGGATATGGCTAGGATGTGGCTAGGATGTGATTGGGTGTGGTTGGATGTGGCTAGGATGTGGTTTGATGTGGCTAGGATGTGGCTAGGATGTGGTTGGATGAGGCTAGGATGTGGCTAGGGTGTGGCTAGGATGTCGCTATGGTATGGCTAGGATGTGGTTGGATGTGGCTAGGATGTGGCTAGGATGTGGTTGGATGTGGCTAGGATGTGATTGGATGTGGCTAGGATGTGGTTGGATGTGGCTAGGATGTGGTTGGATGTGGCTAGGATGTGGTTGGATGTGGCTAGGATATGGCTAGGATGTGGTTGGATGTGGCTAGGATGTGGCTAGGATGTGGTTGGTTGTGGTTGGATGTGGCTAGGATGTGGCTAGAATGTGGCTAGGATGTGGCTAGAATGTGGCAATGTTGTGGCTAGGATGGTTAAACCTGGCTGTCTCCTTGAACACACTCGTGATCCAGCCAAAGATGCACCCATCCCTGTTTGACCAACATTTGGTCAACATTAGACACGAAAGACCAGCGATCTGTATAATGTTGATTTGTGAATTGTAACGCTAACACGGGAAAAGCAATTATTGATCTACGTGGGGTGTTTATTGTTAGTGGTCTGTATGTTTTTTTTTCAATTAGCCATAATATACTGAATATCACAGTCGGAAATCTGTTGTGAAAAACAAATTACTATTACTAAAAATAGTGATGTAGTCATTTATACCGCTGGTTCGATGTTATGCAGTGTAAAATCCGGTTAGGACTTATATGCTAGATTAACAGATGAGGTTGTCGCTGAGTTGAGCAAAGCGTACAAGACAACAACTAACAGTATGATTATGCAGATAGAGTCTGAGACCTCAGTTCTTGAATTACTATTTGAGCCCAATTTTAACATGGTCAGTCATCGTGGTAAGCTACCAATCCTTACCTCGGAAAGTACAGAAGGGCTGTCTTGGGCATTTACTAAAGCTGCACCAAAATGGAGCCTAACCCGCCGCGGTCTTATTCACGTGTTTTAGTTCATTGTGGATGAGGTCAGGCCACGGAATTGACTGGAATGCGTTGTTTTTCCATTTGGATTAGTTAATTCGTTCATTATGTGGTGTTTGTATCTCCGATTATCCTGAAATGTATTTCGGCTATTTGTAATAGTATTTCGGTTACCCTCTGTCGTATTTCCAGGGTCCAGTGCACATGGCTCAATTTCACGAGATTGGCACCCTTTTTTATGACAGTGCCGGTTTTGGTGGGGCTGAGAAATGTACACAGGCCAATAATGGACAAACACATCGCTTTGGGAGATTTGGACCCTTCCAGGCTAGCAACATGCCTATGACACATTATTCACACCTGAGTAATGTTGTCCAGAGGTATGCCAATCGCCTCTCAAAGCGATGAAAGGAAACGGGGAGCGATCGAATCCCACACGTTTCAAGCGACTCTTGGTCTCAAGGGAGGCGAGACCAGAGTGCTTGCATCCTTAGTTACGCCAGTCGTCTTGAATTATGTCTTGCCCCTGGTCCAAGGTAGCTCGGGACCAGAGAGTGAGGTTGATGACCAGCGCAGTTTCTTGCTCAATGTAATCCAAATGCAGTGGTAGTTACATCATCAAGACAAAATCGTCTTATGATGTTGCCATCATCGCTCACGGTTGACAACTAGCTAATTATAACAGCCTCATACCTTCAGGGCCTGGTGTGTATCTATTGACATGACAGTGCTGGGGTTATTGCAACTAAAGAGTTGGCATCCTTATCTCCCATGCAACTATTACACATACACTGGATATGGGTGACATTTTGAAATCTACAGGTCATAAAATACGCAGAATTTGAAATCACCCGAGGATCGCGCGGAGTTGAAAGCACTAGAGAACAGACCAGTCCTGTGTACAACCAACGGGATACAGGAGCCATCAGAATTACCCTTCGTCATTTCATGAAAGAAACTCAGCACCTATGAGTGTGCCCGGAGTGCAGTGAAGTCGATTCTGAAGAACGGAACAGAACACATTTTTGTTCCCCTATTTACTTAGGAATTATTTTTCGCTAGCATTTGTTCAACTGTCTATGCCGATGTTTATTTGTTTTCCTGCAAATATAAATCAGACGGCTGGTGAAAATATTGTTTTGTTTTTGTCATAATATATCAAAACATACCTGGTATCAAGTTGTCGATTTTCAAAATGTGGTAAAAATAGTTGGCCATGACCCAACAGCCGGTGTAAAGATAGAACGGCAGTCTGAGCAGTTAAAGGTAGGTTAGACCAAACACTCAAAACAACAAGGTCTAGACCAGAGGCCTCGACATGCGGCCTGGCCTGTGTCCGCATGTGGCTACCAAAACTGTGTTCTGCTGCCTGCGAAATAGCAAACGTGAAAATGAAAAATAACGTTTGCAGAAGAATAGAAGGCATTACGCACCACCTTATCATCATCTTCATCATCATCATTATGTAGCATGTCCTCTACAGTACGTCGATGTCTTCACAGCCTGTCTGTAGGGATGTCTGTCAGCCGCTAGCCCCCTCCCCCACCTGCTTCGTGGTAAAATGCAAAGTTTTGTTTTTTTGTCGTCTCGGACGGCCATGACTGTCTTACAGGATACATGTCCTCCAAATTTGTTTATTCCTCTCCGTTATGACACTCAATGTGACCTTCAAATTTTAATTTTTTTTTAAATATAACATTGTTTTTAAATCATTTTTTTTTTGTACATGCGAGGCGTGTTGAAATGAAACCGGGCCAATCTACAACAAGTGAACATACATACGATGCTTATGATGACGTCACTTCTGGTGTAAACACTCATACCAACCGTCAAGTTTAGAAAAATTACTTATTCTCCAACTTAAAGTTTCCTCAGCAGACCGTTGAAAACATGGCGGGTGTGATACATAATCCGTCCAGAGTTGATCAGCTATCGGTGATTCGTTATCTAACATCTGAAGGATGTCGACCAGTTGACATTCATCGCAGAAAGCAGGCAGTGTATGGTGACAAAAGTGTGTCAAAGACAACAGTGAAGAAATGGACAGCGATGTTTAAAGAAAGACGTGAATTAGCGAAAGATCTTTCCAGACCAGGTCAGACTCATGTTGTTGCGTTAACTCACGTCCTTCTTTAAATATCGTTTCCCAGTTCTTCCCTGTTGTCTTCGACACACTTTTGTCACAATACACTGCCTGCATTCTGCGATGAATGTCAATTGGTCGACATCCTTCAGCTGTTAGAAACCGAGTCACCGCTCGCTGATCAACTCTCGATTCCGTTTCACACCGGCCATGTTTTCAACGGTCTACTCAGGAAACTATGAATCCGAGGATAATTAAAATTTGCAAACTTGATGGTTGGTATGTGCTGTTTACACTTGAAGTGACGTCATTATGCGCATCGAGCGTAAGTTCACTTAGTGCAGTTAGGTCCGGTGTCATTTTAACACGCCTCCTATTTATGTCTTGCAAGATGGCTTTAGTTTTTTTTTCTTTCTTTATCCAAAGAATTTTCATGACTCTTTTACAGCATCGAGTCTCGAAAGCTTCGATATTGTTTCGTAATGCATATTTGATAGTAAATGTTTCACTACCATAGGTTGTCTCAGGAAAAACCCATGTTCTCATGATTTTTAGTTTTAGTTTGTTTGTATTGTGCCATAGATTTTATAAATTTCTTAACTTCTGCATTGCAATAATTAATCGCTTCCTTTCTTCCTTTGCACAGTCACCATTTGTGTTTAGTATAGAGCTCATGTATTCAAAGCGTGCAACATTTTCAATTCCCTCGCTAGCGATAACAATTTTGTGTTGGTGTCCAGTTATATCGATGGGTATTATCTTAGTTGTTTTTTTATGTTCAGATAAGGGTTGTGAGTTTTACTTTGCTTCTGGGCGGACATAATTAATTGTTCCAAGCTCTGAGAGCTGTTTGAGAGCGAGACTGTATCGTCTGCAAATGTTATTTCCATAGTTACAGGCATGTCAATTTTTTCATAAATAGAAACATGGTTTAACCAGAAATAAAACATCGATTAAACATGAGTGTAGATATTGTGCTAAATATAGATTGTAAAACTCCCATATTTAAAAAAAAAACAACCGGTAAACTTGATAAACATGAAGAAAAAGTTAAAAGTGTATTTAATTATCAATGTCCAATAGATGTTGGGATAGTTTTTGTCAAACAAACATTTATTTTCGGCCAATTCCCCCTACAAGCATATGTTAGGTGTTTTTGTTGTTGGTGTTGTATTTGTTGTTGTAGTTGTTGTTGTTGGACGCTAATGGGGCTTAGCTAATTTAACCTCGACATCTTCTCTTTTGCTCCATCCCAAAGCGTGCTTTAGGAAGTGGATCCTCAGTAAACTCACCACTTTGTGGATCACTTTGTTGATTCCTACCTCGTTGACCAGGCTGCTCTGACACAACATGTTTCCAGCAGGGGCGACTCAAGAAAGAAGTGGGATTGTTATCAACTTGTTCCACCTCAACCCTATATTGCTCTTGGCTCCCATCGCACCCGTTGGTCACGAAGCGATCGAAGCCGTTCAGTTTTCTACTTCTGCCTATTCACGTTCTTTATATTTTGTCATTGTGTATGACAAGGACATGAATAGCATCGGGGAGGGGGATGCAGAGTTCAGTACGCAGTCTTCTCAGCATATACCAGTCTTGCTTGAGATACTCCGGTGGTTGTGCCGCCTGTTCGAGTTATTGATGATAGTATATTACGTTTTAGGTCTATGCTTTGTTATGGCATGCTGTTAAGTGACAAATATTTCTCAAAATTACGAGTATAAGGGCCCTATTCTTTCAAGAATACTGCCATTTTATATATGTCCTTCTTTCTTCTCCTTCTTGTTCTTATCTTTTTCTTCTTCAGCGTTCGTCCTGATAGGGACGTTGCGATGTTGTGTCGTAGTTTACAGCGTTGCTGCGATATTTGGGCTTTTTCTCCACAACATACCCGGTTTTAGATGACTTTTTGGGTACTGGATTCGCCTTCAGACTGCGATTACGTTTTTCTTAGCCAGACTACACTAGCGCAGCCTGTTTCCAGAGCCGCCATTTGGAGGCGGAATATGGTCTTGGTCAGATGTAGTCACCGACCCTTATGCAAATAATCAGCTATGAGTAGCTTGCTGTTGTCAGCTTATTCACTGCGTTAAATCTTTGATCCCATATATTTGTTCCACCGGCCACAATTGGTATGGCGTTAGTTATTTATTATATTAACTGCCACTAGCAACCAACGACAGCATACGTCATGAAGGGGTTACATTTCTTAGTGATTGCTTGCATCTAGGATCAAGACGCTGAACAGCGCATGAGCTGCAGCGGTCAGCGACCCATAGCTGACTGCTAGCGTCAGGGTCAGTGAACCAGAGCTGCCAAGACCCTTGTACACCTTCATGCGGCAATCCTGGATAACAGGCTGCAACAGAACAGACTGGCTAAGGAGAAGGGATCGAAGAGGGAAGGTTAACTCGGTACTCAAAAAAAGCCCGCTGAATGCGGATGTGTCGGGCCTAAAGGTGCAAATATCACAGCCAAGCTGTAAACTACGACACAACACATTCCGTTCTTTTGACTACATTCTGTTACTTAAACCCTTTCAGTGTTTGGTAGAGGGAGATTGGGAACTATAAGAGTGTGATTATCGTGTAATAAGAGTGTGATGGTCGCACTGTAAGAGTGATGATCGCGAATGATGAGTGTGGGGGTTGCGCTATAAGACTGTGATGATTGTGCTATAAGAGTGTGATGATCGTGCTATACGAGTGTGATGGTCGCGCTATAAGACTGTGATGATCGTGCTATAAAAGTGTGATGATTGTGCTATAAGAGTGTGATGATCGTGCTATAAGACTGTGATGATCGTGCTATAAGAGTGTGATGATTGTGCTATAAGAGTGTGATGACCGTGCTATAAGACTGTGATGATCGTGCTATAAGAGTGTGATGATCGTGCTATAAGAGTGAAAATAGTGCAATAAGAGCGTGATGATCGTGCTTTTAGAGTGTGAAGATCGTGCTATAAGAGTGTTATGAACTTCCTAAACGATGAATATCTGAACAAAATAATCACGCCTGGAAAATGAGAGTGGACACAGTTATAAAGCTGAAACAAGTAATAGTCGGGAATAGGGTAGGGGGGGGGGGGGGAGGATGTTATCAATAATTAACAGACATTTCCGAATTCAGTGAATTTTCAATTGCAAATGCACTCATATGATATCTGGATTTTAAAAAGACGATGAACAAGAAGAAGAAGAAGAAGAAGAAGAAGAAGACAAGATGAAGGCAGGCATTGAGTAACAACAAAAACCTTGTCCTCATTTGGCCCTCTGGCCGTTTAAGTTTGAGATCCCTGGCCGACACAAAAACACATCTTCAGATAAAGAAGTTCTTTTCTTGTTCATAGTCGATTCGCCACCAGGAAGGATTTCACGTACACAGTTATCAATGACCCGTTGATTATAGGTGTAGCTGTGTGCAGGGCTGCAAAGGTAGACTTTCAAAGATTCCAACGTTTTTCTGCTTCGTTCATGAAATTATATTTACTTTGACTTCCTATTCCAGTTTACCTTCCCACAAGGAGAATCCCAAAAATTGACTTTTTATATGGTGCACCGGAAAATCCGTAGATATAAAGGCATGTTTTTGGTTTAGTTAGTGTATATATCAAGGCTTGCAAGTAAGGCGTTTCTCTACTACTAAACTGTTTTCTGGTTCTTTCTCCTCTCTCTCTCTCTCTCTCTCTCTCTCTCTCTCTCTCTCTCTCTCTCTCTCATGCACACACCCATATACATATGTATATATATATATATATATATATATATATATATATATATATATATATATATATATATATATACACGAGGGACAAAAATTCGACTCTGATGCAGACGTCATAGCCTCGGTGACCACGTGGTTCAAAGAGCAACCAAAGTCATTTTTTTCGGACGGCATCCGCCTTCTACCCAAGCAGTAAGATGCTTGTCTGAATGCCTATGGCGACTTTGTTTTAACTAACCCTGTGCCATGTTTGCTTCATAACTTTTGCTATATTTAATTATATCACACCAGATGATGTAACTTTCATTTGTTTGTAATGAAACCCCTGGTTCCGGTTTCAATTGAACCCGCCTCGTATCTAACTATATATATATATATATATATATATATATATATATATATATATATATATATATATATATATATATATTTATATATTTATACATACATCTGCGAGGTGTACTCAAAAAGTATCCGCCCTTTGGAGAAATACAATTACTCCCATGGAGGTTTGAAATCCTATTTCCCTTCAAAGTACTCTCCCTTGGATCCCACACACTTCTCCTGGCTGTACTGCAAGTGTTGGAAGCATTTCAGGAAGACCTCTCTGGGAATGGAGTACAGTTGGGTCTTGGAATTCACCATTTTCAATTCGGGGAACAGCCAAAAATTGCAAGGAGACATGTGAGAAAAGAGATCGTGCGAACCAGATGAATGTTGTGTTTCGCCAATGAAGTCTGAATCAGACGCGAAGAATGGGCGGGTGCGTTGTTATGATGGAGCTGCCAAGTTCCGGTTGTCCACAGGTCCGGTCGTCTGCGTCCAACAGCATCTCGAAGGGGGTGGATAACCTTAAAGCTGTACTATTTGTTAATGTTTGGCCTTACAGTGCGTATTCGGGATGCACAACCGTAAACAGGAGTCAAAGAAAACGGTCAACATGACTTTGACATTACTGCGCACTTGTTGAATGAAAACTCGACAGCTACTTACTACACTCAACACTGAACGGCTGACTGCCAGCTATTGACGCAATCTTCGTGCGGGAAAACATTCACGGAAGCGCTTGAAGGTTGGATAAGGTTGGATTCTTTTAAAACAACTCGTTTGTGTATATATATATATCATGATTTGGTTGATCAGTCCGGAGACTGGTTGTAAGGTTGTCTATGTCTCAGTCCGGAGACTGGTTGTAAGGTTGTCTGAGTGTATCTCTCCATTTGAGCCTTTCCTCTGCAGCTCTTTTCATCTCAGCATAAGTTCGTACTGTAATGTCCCTACATGCATGTGATTTAAAATTGAATCTGAGACGTCTGGATCTCCTCTTCCCTTGAATCTTTCTCTCTAGTATCTTCTGTAGAAGACTTTCATGTCTCATATTGTGACACAGCCAACTCAACCGACGTTTTTGTATCATATGCAATATTTGTCTTTGTATGCCCACGTCAGTGAGTACATTGTCATTGGATCTTTGATCTGTCCAACTCACTCTTTTCATTCTAGGGTAGCACCACATTTAAAACGATTCCAATCTCTCATCATCCATATTTGCTAGAGTCCATGTTTCAGCCCCATACAGTGTAATTGACAACAAATGTGTAGCGATTATTCTTTTCCTCAGTTCAACCCTGATATTCTTTGAGGTTAACAATTTCTGTTTTTCTCCGGTCCTTTTTGCTATTGCTATCCTTGTCTTCGTTTCTGACTCATTTCTGGCATCTTCTGTTATGGTTTGGCCCAAATATATCAACTTTTGTACTTGTTCGATTATTACTCTATTGGTTATCACATTTGTTGCCTACATTGCTTGGACATTACCAAGGTCTTTGTCTTCGATCTGTTTATTTTCATGCCAATCTCTGGCTGTGATATTAATTATTTCTTGTAGCATTTGCAACGTTTCCACTGATCTTCCAACTATATTTTGGTCATCGGCAAATTTGATGGTATTAACTTTCATACCATTAACATTGACACCATTAACATTGACACCATTAACATTGACACCATTAACATTGACACCATTAACATTGACACCATTAACATTGACACCCCTATTACAACTCTGCATAACCTTGTCCATCATCCTCTCTGAATATGCGTTATAGAGACTCGGTGAAAGCAAGCAGTCCTGTCGTACCCTTTGCCTTATGGCAACTGGATACATGACACCTTCTAAGATTGAAATAATCGCCTCTTGATTTTCATACAGGTTCTAGGTTAACTTAATGAGTGTTGTTCCCATACCAATTTTTTGTAAGATCTGAAATAGTTTGCTCTCAGGTACTCGATCAAAACCTTTCTCGTAGTCAATAAAGCAGATAAATAGTGGTTGTCCTTGATCGATCATTCTTTCTGCCAGAATCCGCAATGCTCCGATGGCATCCCATGTACCTCTGGCCTTGCAAAATGCAAACTGGTTTCTTGCAGTACTTCCTCAATCTTTCGATCAATTCTCATCTTAATTATCTTCAATAAAATTTTAGATGTATGTGTTATCAAACGTATCGTTCGGAATTGACCGCATTCTGTTGCATTTGATTACTTTGGCAAAGCAATTAATATTAGAGTTGTGTGATCTTGTGGCCATGTTCCCCTTTTGTAAATGGCATTCACATGTTGAAAAGTAAATTATGTAAAGTCTCTCCCGCTGCTTTGAGTAGCTCGATAGGTAACACATATATCCCTGGTGCTTTGTATATATATATATATATAGAGAGAGAGAGAGAGAGAGAGAGAGAGAGAGAGAGAGAGAATGTGAGAATGAGATCAATGATGATCCTCAGGCAATACTCCTATCATTATTATAAGCTATGTGATACAGAGCATAGGTAACGGGTAAGTTATGAATGTGTGTGTGTGTGTGTGTGTGATAAATTATTGTTATAACATGTACTGAATCAAATAGACTCATTATCAATGCAATAAAAACATCTCTTATGTTTGGTTTGTAGTCAACTATTAAATACACACGGTTAAAGATCGATCTCTTTGGCCATGTATCGAGTCTATCCTATCTAGCTGTGCGTATATCATTCGTTCCACTTCTCTCTTTCTAGGTGTATGTTTATCTAGTCTGTCTCTGTTTCTTTATCTTTCTATACTTCTCTATCTATGCCTGCGTTTCACTCTCACTCACTCTCTTTCTAGGTGTATGTTTATCTAGTCCCTGTCTCTGTTTCTTTATCTTTCTATACGTCTCTATCTATGCCTGCGTTTCACTCTCACTCTCTCTCTTTCTATGTGTATGTTTATCTAGTCTCTGTCTCTGTTTCTTTATCTTTCTATACGTCTCTATCTATGCCTGCGTTTCACTCTCACTCTCTCTCTCTCTTTCTCTCTGTCTTTCTCTCTCTTTCTTTCACTCAAAGTATACTTTCTAGTTTCATCGTTTTGAGAGACTCATGGACTACCACTACATGTAGCATGTTTACAGTTACCTTGTTTCCGAGTATTGACAGTGGTTGTGTCAGTGGCAATGACTTTACATCTACTTTTTCTTCTTCGTTCGTCCTGAAACGGACGTTTGTGATGTTATATCGCAGTTTACAACGAGATCGCCATATCTTCACCTTTCTGTCCGATGAATCTGATTTCAGCACTCCATTTTTACGGTCGGATGTGCCTTTCCTCTTTGATCTCATCTAATGGTATGGTATCCGCTTGTTTCCAGGGATGCCACCTGAAGGCTGAAGAAGGTCTTGATCAGTTATGGATCACTGACCCATGTTGCAAGCAGCCCCTTACTTTACATAATGAAGTTTCTATCATCAAGCTCAATCCTTCATGCGGTTATTTCAACATACGTGAGTGGTCACATTGATCCTAATACTTTTACCCATGATGATATATATATATATATAATATGCTTTCATCAAAAAATATGTTTAAAAAGGTAAAGATGGGTGCCATACAACAATTGACGTCGGGGATAACGATAACTCTTCATGAACTAAGCCGCAGCCTGTGTGAGGTGGGGGTGACAGTTACCTTCCTTGTTGTTGATACTTTCCTCAACTCATTCATCAGGTACACTTTTACAGCTGGGTTGACTGGAGGAGCGGTCCTATCAGGAACGAACCACGTCCTGATTGTTTTATGTCCGTCCGAGATTTCGAACTTTGACGCATTGTTTTCCCAATCTTAGCAAGCCAGCTCACTGTCGAATAGCCTACATATTTTATTTGTTATGTTGTTGTTCTTCTTATTATTATTATTATTATTATTTTTATTATTATTATTATTATTATATTGAGCATGGAGGAGAACTGGTTTATCAATTCCATTTTGGCAAGAAAACGCAAATACTTTGGTCACATCAAGAGACACAACGGTCTCGAGAGAACGGTGATGGAAGGTATGGTGCCAGGTAAACGAGGAAGGCATAGACCATAAAGACGATGGCACCAAGATATCCAGAAGTGCCTGAGTATGACTGTGGCGGAGGCTGGAGTTTTAGCAAGGGAACGAGTTTCTTTGAGACAAACTCCGATGGGAGCGAGGACATGCTACATGATGATGATGATGATTTATTTGTTCGTTCTCACCACAAAGGCACATGTCAATGTGTCTGATTGTTAAATCCCCAAGCATATTGTGCGGTGATACGTACTTAAGGGAAAGCGTACACACTTGCAAATATTTGTGTCAATGTATCACACGTATGTGTGTGTATATATATGTGTGTGCGTGTGGGTTCGTAGGTGTGCGTGTGGGTTCGTAGGTGTGCGTGTGCGCGTGCGCGCGCGCGCGGGCGTTATTTGTGTGAATATGTTCTTTTACAATTCTCCAATTCATCCAACAAATAGACTTGAAGAACCTGCTTACAAATTTCTGCACACTATATAAAAATATTCCTGGCGTTTCATCATTCTGTCGGCGATATCTCAGGTACAAAGAACGTATCAATCATAAACCCATTCAATCTGTCTTCGGTAGACATCACAACGATTTAAAAACCATAATTAAGATTGAGCAGTAGAGTTTCTCTTTCAAGAGACCTGACGATATTAGCGAAGGAAACATTGTTGACTAGCGGAACTCAGAATCACCTACAGATAGAAAGATATTTTAAGAACAAGTGAGCTTAGTCAATGAGAAGCGTACAAATTTGAGTTAAAAAGTAGAGATTTAGATATGGAGAGACCCATGCATACACCGACGGTTCTGTAACAAACACAACACAGAATGGAGGGGCAGGGGTATTCCTGAGCCTACCAAATAGTAGAAAAATAACACTGTCAGTGGCAACTGGAAAATACTCAAGCAATTTCAGAGCGGACGCAGAGGCACGGAGGGCTGCAGCAGAAGCAATGCTGACAGGCAAAAGAAATGAAAGCCAGATAGTCCTGTTTACAGATGCCCTGGCCGTAGTCACATCACTAAAAAGCCAGAAAAATACTGAACTTAATGATTTAAGAGCAGTACTCTGTCAACTATGCCAGCAGACCGCACCAAAAAGAGTAGTGGTACAGTGGGTTCCATCCCATTGTAACATCCAAGGCAACGAGGAGGCAGACAGACTGGCAAAATAAGGTGCACGACTACCACAACCAGATTCTAGTGTGACCTACGAAGAGTCAAAAAGGCTCATTAGAGCCAGATACATGGCCAAATGGGAAACAGACCATACATGCTACACAATAAATGATGCCTATTACCAATTGAACAGAAGAGAGCAGGTCGTGGTCTTCAGACTCCGCACAGGCCACAACAGACTGAGGTACCACCTATTCAATACACTGAAGATAGGTGGCACTGACGAATGCAGTTGTGGTACCGGAAAAATGACCGCTGAACATCTGCTGCAAAATTGCCCGACATACGAGGACCAGAGAAAGCACATGTGGCCATCACCAGTGGCAACACTAGACAAGCTCTATGGCAGTGTCGACAGCCTCAGGATGACCGTTGCTTTTTTCGAAAAAAATATAGGTTGACGTCTGACAGCGTACGAAGAAGCAGAAGAAGAAGAAGAAGAAGAAGAAAAAGAAGAAGAAGATATGTAGAGAGATAAAAGGGATAGCTATTTTTTACATTCAGATGCATATACACACACGCGCGCGCGCGCGTGCACGCACACACACACACACACACACACACACACACCTCTAACTATGAATAAATAAATAATATACTCTGTCTCTCTAGCTCTCTCTCTCTCTCTCTCTCTCTCTCTCTCTGCATTTAAAAATTATATTTTCTTGACCGTTTATCTCAGATTGATGTGTACATCAGCGACTAAGTTGATTTCGTGTGTGAGCTCCATCAGAGGAGCAGAAGGATATTATGACCCTATCCAACATTAGGAATAACCTGTACGACGGTAAGAGAAGACTGAGACAGAATGCTCAATATATTATTGAAACACTTTTAGATGTAAATTGTATGATATCGGCGATAGCCTAAAACCGGTCACTTGACCAAAAAGACCCGGATTCAACCCTCGGTAAAACCTTTTTTTTTTTTTCTAATCTTTGTTCACTCATGCATCCCTCTTGTACCTCTGCGGTGCGTATATATCTTTTTATAGACACTTTCAATCGACTGGGCTGACAAAGATGAGACTGATTTGTTGTGTCTTTGCACAGGCTGCCTGTTTTTTATTTTCCTATGCAGGCCACTTTTGGGAAGTCATTTTCTTGACTTTTATCATTTTTGTCCAAATACCTGCTAGCAGTCTGCTCTTTCCGAGTTTCAACTGTCAAAGTTCTTTCATGTACACAGTGTGATTACAGGATCTCCGAGTTGATCTTCCAACTCCGAAAGGACTAGGGCTAGATCAGAATTACTCTAAGACCAGGGGTCGCTTAATACTTGCGAGATTCCAACATTCTCTATTTCGTGCTTTTGCTCTTGAGATGCGAGCTCCTTACTTCTCAGCTATAATTTTGTTTTAAGTTATAATCCCATCACGTAATGCGGCGTATTAGAAATATGGTGTTATGTCCATATTATTTTGTAACCAACGGCACATAGTGGATGATGTGGTCAGCTTCACGCCTGCCGCCTCTCAGCTATAGCGACCCCCTATTAACGATAAAATAAAAACCTAGCCTGTATATTTCGTGGTAACTGCATTGGTAATCGAACTTTATTTCTCGGTCCTACAAATTCCTCTGACTACCCAGCTATGGTAATAGACAACACTAGATAGTTTAGACGTGAAGTAAAAGAAGAGGTCAACGAACGAACGAACATTATCTAGTGTGTGCATTCTAGAAGCTTTGGTGTCAACAGTATTTTTATTTTCCTCTTCGTCGCTCCAGTAAATGCAGGTTCCAAAACGCCACCAAAAGCATCAAAGTCCATATGTATGGCACAAGTAGACGAACAAAGTAAGTGAGACACATGTAGACGTTAAAAGTAAGTACAGCACGTAGACCGACAAAGTAAGTGATGTACACGTAGACGAACAAAGTAAGTGGTGTACACGTAAACGAACAAAGTAAGTGGTGTACACGTAAACGGACAAAGTAAGTGGTATACACGTAAACGGACAAAGTAAGTGGTGTACACGTAAACGGACAAAGTATGTGAGGTACATGTAAACGGACAAAGTAAGTGGTGTACACGTAAACGGACAAAGTAAGTGGTGTACACGTAAATGGACAAAGTATGTGAGGTACATGTAAACGGACAAAGTATGTGAGGTACATGTAAACGACAAAGTAAGTGGTGTACACGTAAACGGACAAAGTAAGTGGTGTACACGTAAATGGACAAAGTAGGTGCGGTACATGTAGACGAACAGAGTATGTGAGGTACATGTAGACGGACAGAGTATGTGAGGTACATGTAGACGAACAGAGTATGTAAGGTACATGTAGACGAACAGAGCATGTGAGGTACATGTAGACGAGCAGAGTATGTGAGGTACATGTAGACGGACAGAGTATGTGAGGTACATGTAGACGGACAGAGTATGTGAGGTACATTTAGACGAGCAGAGTATATGAGGTACATGTAGACGGACAGAGTATGTGAGGTATATGTAGACGTACAAAGTATGTGAGGTATATGTAGACGAACAGAGTATGTGAGGTACATGTAGACGAACAGAGTATGTGAGGTACATGTAGACGGACAGAGTATGTGAGGTACATGTAGACGGACAGAGTATGTGAGGTACATGTAGACGAACAGAGTATGTGAGGTACACGTAGACGAACAGAGTATGTGAGGTATATGTAGACAGATAAAGTAATTGAGGCACATATAGACGTACAAAGTATGTAACTTCAATTAAAAAGATGCAATAGTTCTAACCTGCTTCTATTATTTGGAGCTCCCTCACTTGAACAAATTCATGATGCAAATATCGTTTCGCAAAATATACAGAATGCACCATCTGCATGTTCATTTTCCCAATCTTCAAACTAAGCGTGTAATTAATATTTTTGCAAATGTTTAAAAAACGAATGCATCATAAACTGATTTAATCATCTCATTACTTACAATATTTTAGCTTCGTTCTTTAAGGTCAGTGTTGGTCTCAAATCGCGAGAGAGTTCTTGTGCGAGCCCGTTCTGTCACCTTTGGTTCTGTTTATTGTCCTCTTGTTCTCACCTGCGTCTATACTTCCCTCTTAAACTCGCTGTTATTGACGTCTACATACTCTTTTGTGTCGTATTCGTACCGTGCGACCTCGTCTAGTCACCTTGTTTAATGACATCTATTAAATGAGTGGTGTCCAGTATGGGTGTGTGTGTCACAGAGCCGAGAGTAGGACCCCTGCATCACTGACAGCTTGAACGTTGTTGTTGTAGGTGCCCAAAATGAATAGGTTTACTCTTTTGTGCGCCCTGAAAAGGACGTTTAGAGGAGGGCTGCGATTTTGTTGTTTGTTTTCATGACTCTTGACGAAGGTTCTTTGATAGCAGGTTACAGTGACTCTTATATACCAAGGCGTATTTAAGGAGGTGCTTTTCGGTCTTTCTGAATGAATGGCAATACGAAGCATCTCAGCAATGTCATCACTAAGGGGACTCTAGTGTTAATCCCTATTTCGTTAGACAGACTTCTATAACAGTATATTTCGTGGTACACAGTGTGGGAATGAAGTCCATATGTTGCACGAGATTCACATTGTAGTCTAGGCTCCCAAGATGCTAATAACGATGTTGCAGTTTAACCCGACTAGCGTAGACGCCTCTCCAACACATTGGAATCCTCATTCAGCCATTCACGCAGACATAATCTTTCCTGAATCTAGAATATCTGTCTAAGTTTAAGAAAAATCTGGAAAAAATAAACAGTATACAAGGTGACCCGAAAAATACGATACTTTAAATAAAAGAGATATAACTTTATTCGTTTTTATGAAAACACTGAAACTCTTTGGAACAATGTTGATTAAACGTTAATAATAGAATATGCGAATTAGCGAGAACAAAGCAGAAACTATGATGATCAGTATAACACATGGGCCACTCAAGATAAGTGTAAATGATATTGCTCTTCAACAGGCCCATGAGTTCAAGTATTTGGGCAGTATTTTCTCGGCTGGAAAATTGAGCCTAGGTTTCAGAAAGCATCTGCTGTGACTTATCAGCTGTCACCATTGCTTAGGCACCCGAGCACTCGTTTGGCAACAAAGCAACAGCTGATAAACAGTTTATTTATGCCGACTATGAGCTACCAGTGTCAAACATGGCCTTTATCGCGTAAGAGCAGAATTTCGACGTGTGAAATGAAGTTTTTGCGGATGGTCATCGGTGTTACCAGGAGAGACAGACTGCGGAACGACGACATTCGAAGTATGGTCGGCACTATGTCTTGTGCAGAATACATTTCCATGCAGAAAATAAGTTGGTTTTGTCATCTCATGATAATGCACCTTCATCATCTTCCACTGATGGCTTACAACGCTTGTAGATCTGGCTTCAGGGCATGGGAGCGACCGCGAGGCAGGTGGACAGATGACATTAAAGTGATTGTGCAGCGACACGAGCTCACATTGACCGACGCAACACACTTGGCGCAGGACAGACGACTGAAACTCTCCACGTGGCTCAACGGCACAAGTGGAAAGAAAACTAACTAACTAATAATAGAACACGAAAATAAGTGGGAACTTGTCATTTGCTTCTACAAAGTTACAGGTCGTATTGACACACAGAATAATCCACTTGTCTACTGTTGACATACTATCAAACATTCTGCGAAAATAGACTAGAATGTCCGCTTCTACATCCGTTTATTCCTGCGGTCTTAGCAAGGAATTGTTTTATCTGTCAAAGTTGGTCCATGATAAAGAGAGTAGCATTCAGTTTCTACAGTAACGTGCCATTATCCATGCTACCAGACAATGTGGTAACAACCATGTTATCCAATCCTAACCATTCATAACCCTAATTCTAACCCTAACCCTAAACTCTACCATAACTCTAAACCATGACCTAATTCTATACCTATCCCTAACCTTAAACCTATCCCTAACCCTAAACCTATCCCTAACACTTCGCAAAACTGAATATAACCATATTTGCTACACTGCTATCATTATCTAGGCTTTTACTTATTTATTTAAAATCAAATTATATCGACCTGTCCTCCCTTTAACCCGAAATGGAATATTTGTTTGTTTTTTTTGTTTTTTTTTTGTTTTGTTTTTTTGCGTTCGCCTTATTTCTTTATACCCCAAGGCGGTGTGCGTTGCACTGTGGTTTTTATTTTTGCCTATTGGCCTAATGCATCCGACTTCAGCATGCATTTTATGTAAGGGTCTGCTTCCTCCTGGATTTTCGAAGGGTTTACTTCCCAGGGGTAATGGCCGGTACTGTGTTGGGGATCGAACCCAGCACCTTCCAGTTGTGAGCCGTGTCCCTTAACCACTAGCCCACGCCGTCCCCAAATGGAATATAGCCCAGGAAACTCTGTTTAGTGTGAATTAAGACGCAAGTACCAAGGTGGATATTGTGCAGCCTGGGCGGAATCACATTCTGTAATAGAAATTGGAGTTATGGAGGACCATTGTAAGCTGGCCCGAATCAAATTCTATAGTAGAAACTGGAGTTGTGGGGGACCATTGTAAGCTTGACTTTATCAAATTATATAGTAGAAATTGAATTTATGGGGACCATTGTAAGCTGGACCGAATCAAATTCAATAGTTGAAATTTGAGTTATGTGGACCATGATCGCCTACACCAGCTGGCATGACACATGAAATGAGACCACCAGAAAGCCTGGTTAATCATGCGTTTGTGTAGGACTCCTCACTTCCTGTTTTTTTCTGACAGCTTCTCTGCCGCAGTACTTCCTTTGGAGACATATACAATCTCCATGACGACATATAATCTGTCACTGTCGGACTCACATCCGGTCAGAACACTTTATCTACATGTATGCATAAATCTAAGTTATCTCATGTTTACTGATTTATATTCCTGATTTTATCATTCCGTTATTTCATTCATACCTTCTTCAATGAAACGTTGTCTGCTGTATATTCATTCACTCAGTTGACTTCTGTCATCACCTCTCAACGAAATATGTGCTTTGTGATAATACAACCGGTTCTTGCTGTCTCTCTCGCTCAGACTTCTATGTTTGACTTATTTACCGAAAAACGCATGTTAAGCTTTTTTCTGTATCCCTGTTTTCCATATCGGATTATGCCTTGATCTTTGAGATTAGTTCTTTTTTCATCTCCATCGATTTCAAGTTTTGTACTCTTGTTTTATACCTCTCTGTTTCTCTCTCTCTTTCTCTCTCTCTCTCTATATGTATATCTATATATCTCTCTCTCTCTCTATCTCTCTCTCTCTCTATCTATCTCTCTCTCTCTCTTTCTCTCGCTCTCTTTTTATTTTCACCTCATTAATCGTTTTCTGCTTTCGCATACTAACACACTGGCTTATATACACTGGCACATATACTATGAATGTGTGAATATATGTATGTATGATATATGTATGTATGTGTATATAGATGTGTATGTATGTGTGTGTATGTGTGTGTATGTATGTATGTATGTATGTATGTATGTATGTATGTATGTGTATATGTATATATATATATGTGTGCGTATGTATGTATGTATGTATGTGCGTACGTACGTACGTACGTACGTACGTATGTATGTATGTATGTATGTATGTTTGTATTTATGTGTATGTGTGCATGTATGTGCGTACGTACGTATGTATTTATGTGTGTATAGGTGTGTATGTGTATGTATGTATTTATGTGTGTATGTATGTATGTATGTTTGTATATACGTATGAACGTATGCATATATGTACGTATGTACGCATGTATACATGTATGTATGTAAGGAGAGGTCGCTGTAGTCAAGAGGTAAAGGGACTCGATTCTCACAATGATGAACGGAAACGGTTTCGCGATCGAATCCCGCAGGTTTCAAGCGACCCCTGGTCTGATGGGAGGTAAGACCAGTGTGCCCGCATCCCGAGTTACCTCCAGTCGTCACGACCAATTGTCTTGCCACTGATCCGAGGTAACTCGGGATAAGAGTGAGATTGATGACCAGCGCATAAGCTTTTTCACTATAATCCAAATACAGCACACATCACATTATTAAGACACGCTTGTCTGATGGTGGGGCTATCATCGCTTTGCGACGGGCAATAACTTATGTATGTATGTATGTATGTATGTATGTTCGTGTGTGTAAAATCTTACTCTGCCGCTTATTTCATTTCTTATATGCTGCGGGGTGGAGTGGGGAAGGGGTGTGTGGTCTATCGGGATTGGCGAATAATGGCCACTTGTATGTGCAGTCGCCCGCAGTTTACAGATAAGGTAGTTATATTACTCGTATATAAAAATGTAGACTTTACCAAGCCTTTGAACCCGCATTCCTTTGGTCAAGAGAACAAAATCCAAGATGTTCTTGTATGTGTTTGTGGGTGGGTTGGTGTGCGTAGGTTTTTGGGTGTTCTTATGTGTTCTTATGTCTTCTTATGTGTGTGTATGTGTGTTTATACGTGTATTGGATGTGTATGTGTGTGTGTGCACGGGCGCCCCTACGTGCGTCCCAACGTGCGTGTGTTCGCGCGTGCATGTATATACCGTTATAAACACAACAATGGACGGTTGTGTTTGCTATGTTTGAACAGGTGTAAGTGTACGTGAGCGTGTATATATGTATGTATGTGTGTGAGTGTGTATGTGTGTGGATGTGTGTTTGATCGCTTTACCTTGGAAATCTTGAAAAAATCATCTTCATTTCTCGTTCGTTCCAATTTGGCAGTTATTTGTCTTCTACAAAGACCCAGCCAAAAGCAATGTCTTCTTGCAGTAGTTCTCTTGAGATAAAATGACAAACTACCACCGAGTAATTATCCCATTGAGTCTAGAATGTAGAAACTGCTGCAGTGATTTGGCTTGGCTTCGTTCGTTCTCAATCTCCCGCTACCAAACCATGAAAGGGCTTAAGTAGCAGAATGTAGTCCAGAGAACGGAATGCGTTGTGTCGTAGTTTACAGCTTGACTGCGATATTTGCACGTTTCGGTCCAACACATCCGACTTCAGCAAGCATTTTTTAGTACTGGGTTAGCATACCCTCTTCGATCCCTTATCCTTAGCCAGTCTGTCCTGCTGCAGCCTGTTACTCAGGATCACCGCGTGGAGGTGTAGAAGGGCCTGGCAGCTCTGGCTCGCTGGCCTTAACGCTAGCAGTCAGCTATGGGTCGCTGACCGCTGCAGCTCATGCGCTGCTTAGTATCTTGATCACTTATGCAGTGAGATCGCAGACCTCGAGGTTGCTGTTTAATTCCTACATTCAGTACGCATTAAAAAAGGCGTAAAGCGGAGAGTTCAAATAGTTTTCCTTAACTCCGAGCGTGCTGATGAAGGCTGTTGTAATATGCTTGGCTTCATCCGCATGACGTTCACTACCATGGGGATAACGTCGATCCCCATCTCGTTAACCAGACTGAAATTATCTGTTTTCAGGTAAAACTGCACATAAATGAAGGGGGAGAGTGGTCAGTATGTTTCACCTTGCCTTGACTAACAGTGTCTGATTGGTACGATTAGCCTGACCAGACGTTAACCTCCCCTCCCCGTCATCAAGCTTAAACAACTAACAAGTGAAAACTTAGGTCGTAAAATGTACTGATGGTTCTCTGCTGCACGGTAAGAAAGCACATTGGGGATTCTCTGCTACAGTAATAGGCAAGGCCATTGACAAGGGAAGCGATGCATACTGACAACAACGTCTAGTATCAGAATGGAGATCGAGACAGTGACTTGAGCTCTGAGGTGACCATCTGAGACTTTTGTATTGAGGGTCGTAATTGTGTCTGACTCTCAATCCTTGATTCAAAAGGCGTATAAGGTTTGATAAGGGCATGAGTACATAGTGGAAACGAACCTTCGGGAACTTGAGTAGATTTACTGACTTGGCCATGCTGCAGTTTGCGGGAACGAAAGAGCTGACATCCTGATCTATGGGACACAGCGATGGGAATTGTAATAATGGCAGGAAGTGATATTTTAAATTGATCATCGGCCGTCTGTTGGATTCGAATGAAGCAGTAGACGGATTTACACTGCGCAGTTTGTAGGATTTTGAAATCATACTCAAGTTCAGCAGAATGAGGCGCTTGAGAGAAAGGAACAGCAGTGTGTACAAGCAGCGAGCTACACGAACTTTCAATAACTACATTCTTCATTAATTTGATGAGACGAACAAAGCACCTATGGGTCTACGCGGAGTTCAAGGACGTCGATTCAAAACAGGAGTGGATCCTATGGTCCCAGACTCGAGGGACAAATATAGGACCCCAGTACCTAAATTCATGTCGTAAAGGGCAATGAAAAAATTGTTAATGGGCCTAGCAACTTAATCGTGTGCAGCAAATTTCTACAGAAACCACGAGCACAACGGCACGCAAAGTACTTTGATGCAAGCTTCCTAAAGTAATGGTGGTTTTATACTCCGAGTGGAGTGAAAAATGAACAAGCGAAAGAATTTGAAGGGTGTTTTTTTTCCGTTGGCACTGTTTTATATGTTTGCGTCCCCATTGAACAACGGGCTGTGACGAATACTCTTCATTGTTTCCTGTTATTGTCTGTAATACTTTGCTCCACCCATGAGATGTCATCTGTCTGAGTATCTTCATTCACAGCTCTTCCACGTGTTTTTTTACCCTTCTCCTTTTCTTGTACCCTCAGTTCAGTTCAGTTTAGTTCATCCTCTAACCCATCAGGTCGTTGAGGCACACTTGAAGACACTCCCACAATCCAACGCCATCTCTCTCTGTCCACTGCGCCAGTTGTGTCTCATCGGGACAAAGGTTTGACCACTCAGTGATGTTGTCTGCCCATCGTTTCCTTGGCCATTCCCGCTCTCTCTTTCCTGGTACGGAACCATATCGGCCCCAATTCAGTGCTTTTCTGATTGTTATGTATCCTTCTAAAGGTTTATCGTGCCTATCTGTGCTCGCTCTATACTCTGTCTTACTCTATCTCTCTCTTCTTCTCTCTCCTTCTCTCTCTCTCTCTCTCTCTTTCTTTCTCTCTTAATCGGTATCACCTGTAGCTGTGTTTTCTGCTACAGATCCGTGATTGTTACTCTGATCATGTACGGCTGCCGAAGACGAATGTGTCGGACCGAAAGGTGCAAATATCGCAGTCAAAATAGCTACAAAATTAAGTAGTTGAAATACAAGAAGTTAAAATACAATAAGAAGATGAAGAAGAAGAAACAGAAGATGAAGAAGAAAAAGAATTAAAAGATGAATGAAAAGATAAAGAATATGAGGAGAAGAAGAAAAAGAAGAAGAAGCGCTTCCATAGTAATATTCCCTTAACCTACAGTACCCTAGTTCCACCTGGAAACCGTACGATGAGCTCATCTGTGTGGCTGTAACGATTTGTTGTGGTCGACCAGTCATGAAATTACTGTTTCACACCACCGCTGTGATGTCATTAAAATGCGTACAATACGAAACAATTTCTTTTTAATTTTATAGTCGTCGGCTGTAGTCGGTGAAATGGCCTCCAGACTGCAACAATGACTGAAATATAGAGTGCATAGAGAGATCCAATCCATAAAGTAAATACGGAAAGTTTGAGTGTTGGCTTCAGACTACGAGGACATACGTTTAAAACTTCGGGAAAGCATGAGCTATTTTCTGTCGGAGATTTATTTTGAAGTAAAAATAATCTAGCCGTTACAGTACGTTGCGACCGTCTGTTCTGTTCTGTTCTCTGCCTAAGAATCGATGTCACTGCATTCCAAGCATACCTATAGGTGATCAGTTTCTGTTAGCAAATAGCGAAGGGTGTGGATACTGATGGTTCATACAACTCTTTGTTTGTACACACTTCTGCTCCGTTCTCTCTTCCGTCTCTGTCCGCATGAACCTCGTTCGATATCAACCATCTGCAGTCTGAGAATTGCTTATTCATCTATTGCAATGTCTTCATCTAACAGGAACCATTGAAGTATTTCAAAATGTCACTGCTGTTCATATCTAGTGTACCCGTAATTGAAGCCTGTGAATCCAGGATGTCAATTTTGTTCGTTGCCCTGACCCCCAGCATGACCAGGGCAGTAGATTCACACCAGCCCCTACAACTGTGATGCCTCTTCAACTGCCATCCACTCATGCCTTAGTCAGCCCTTCTGTACCTTCCGAAGTATGGATTGAGAGTGACAATATGACTGCACCTGTTAGAGGTCTTACATAGTCATCTTAGAGCCGCAACCACTGCTTCCATCTCCATTCTCCTTTTGAAGGTTGCCGTTCTGTATGCGCTGAGCTCTGCTCAGCAATGACCTGCCCTCCTACTCTAGTAGAGAAGCCCCAACCTGATCTCACTTTGTAGCACCGATTCATCGGTATTAATGATGGCATCACTGCACTGTCATGTATCAGCTTGTTAACTTCCAACTCAGCCCTACAGTTCCACCACGCTCAGCATTCCTTGCCTACTTTTATGATGACTTTGGGCAATCTGCTATTATATCGCCAGTGTGGACCCATACTTCACCACTTCCGGGTCAAGCGTCATAATTCCTAGACCCTAAAATTCAACAAATATAAAAAACGTCATATTGACAGTTATTTTTTATTATTTTTATTTCCACTTTTTAGGACGACACAAATCTCAGAATAGAGTTTAACAGAAACCAGAAGCATGTGTGAGATTCATGGGGAGATTATAGTTGTATGGGACTCCGGTTCTGACACCTGTCCAGTAGTTAACAAGGGTGATCGTGTAATTTGTTCTTATCATTGGGGAAATGAGTTGATCACTTCTCTGTTTGTACATCATTTAAGGGGTATTGTCAATAGATCCTTCTTTCAAACTAACAATTAATCGTCACACACAGCGAACATTTGATTGATGAGTGATTGACAATTATTGATTATTGTTTGATTAGTTAGTTAATTGATTGATTAGTTAATTAATTGATTGATTGATTAATTGATTAGCTAATTAATAGATGGATTGGTTGATTGATTGATTGATTCTCTCAAGGTTTTCTCTTTGATTGATAATTGATTGATGCATGATTGATGCATGATTGACAATGATTGACAATGGCTGACAATTATTGATTGAACAGTTGATTGGTTCATTGATTGATTGCTTGTTTTAGTCTCTCAAAGACTTGAATGATGATGGATTGACAATAATTTATTTATTTATGATGGATGAATAATTTTGATTAATGAATTATTGACAAGATTCATTGATTTATTGATTTGTTGATTGATTGATTAGCTTAATTTAGCTTAAAATTAGCTAATTGATTGGTTGATATATTAGTTAATTAATTTATTAGTTGATTGATTGATTGATTGATTGATTGATTCTTTCAAAGTTAATTATAGGCCTCCACTACAACACCCCCTTATTACAGGTAGCCTATATTCAAGCATTTGCAGCGACGGCTGCAACAGAGAAGGCTTTACGTGATGAGTTTGCTAGTCCCAAGCATAACACTATTGAGTCGCCTGTAACTATATGCTTAGGGGGTTAAAGAAGTCTTACTCTTGTCAGCAAGGACACCACTTTTTGGGTGATGTCAGAGCCGGGTCAGCAATTTTCTTGTTTAAAGTCTCCTACTTTAGACGAATGACAACCGGACAGTAAATTGCCTCTTATAGCGAGATCTCTGTGTCACGGTTGTCTTTTTCTCATTTCTGTCACGCGCGGTCACCTCCCAGATTCCATTCGGGTAAAGAAGAGGATTAACAACAGTATAAATCATCATTATTTGCTTCTTTTGTGATGTGTTCATACTGTTCAACTTAATGAAAGGGATTAGCGTTAAGAAAAACAGAAATGTCGAAGAGAGAAGTCATAAATATATATATATATATATATGCCTAGACGACACATAATCTGTCATCTACGTGCCCATATTCGGTCAAAACACTTTATCTACCATATATATGCCTAAATCCAATTTACTTCGTGTTTACTGATTTATATTTATGATTGTATCATTTCGTCATTTTATTCCAGCCTTCTTCATTGAAACGTTTTCGTCTGCATGTTCATTCACTCAGTTGACGTCTGTCGTCACCTAACCTTTCTTCGTGATAACAGGGGAAATTTACACTTCAAGCACAAAACCATTCCGAAATTGCACGAAACAAACAGATTAATCTACAACATACTTGTTAACATTTGATTGCACCTCTATTCTGAAATAACAAGCGGCCAAAACATCTGTTTTTGTGGCTATAACCCTGCTACTGTACTTGATATTGGAACATTTTATTTCACGAGCAAAAATTTAACACCAAATAAAAAAGTTTATCACGGCCATGATGATATTTTACATTTACTTTTAACAAAACAATGATTGTAGTGTTGCCTTTCTGTCTTCTCAAGCTGCTTGTGCATAGCTCTTCAGTCTTGACGAATTTCTTTGGATGGAGGTTACACGGGTTCTCATTATATCCCGAGACGTATTGAAGATGCAGGTCTGGGTCATCCAGGCTGTAGTGCAATGCTATGCTTCTCAGCAGACTCATTACTACTAGGATCTAATGGTTTTCATAATAACGCATACAGCAGGAAATATAGCAGCAATACTGTCAAGTTTCGAGTATGTCGTAAAAGGTAACTTACTTACTTTTCGTGTCCAAGCACCACGTTAAATATCTTGCATACAGTATTCAGATGGATTGCCTTGTCATTTGCCTCCAGCATGTCGCGCAATTTGTATGTTTCCTGGAGGTTGGGACAGGTAATCAGGTGGTTTGGGTCCTGTATTGCGCCGCAATCATATGTGTCATCATATGTATATCCCCATCGCTTCATATTCCTCTTGCACCGTGATACACCAGTTCGGAGTCTGTTCAGCGACTGCCATGTTGTGTATGGTAGATGATGTCCAGGAGCAGGTTCCTCCCGAAGTTCTATCTCTTCGTGCCGCCTCTGGATACGGCGACTTTCAGGGCTTGTATATATGGGGTAACTAAAGAAGATTGTGCTTAGAGCTGACATCATCATCATGTAAAAATAACATCGCTTGTATGATAAACTACTGCAAAAGCTCAGATTCAGGTTTCTTGTAAAAAGAGCAATGGCAAAGGCCGCCGTCCATCGTAGACGATGATGGCATAATTTATTTTACTAGCGCTATTTAAACAAGGATTAACTGCGCTACTTTTTATCCTCACTCTCTCGTCTCGAGCCGCTCGACCCCAGTGGCAAGTCAAGGACAAGACGACTAGGGGGCGACTATGAGATGCAGGGGACTCCGCATCAAGCACCCATGAAAAAGACGGCGGAGTCCGGAGTCGAACCCACACCACCTAATCACAAGGCCGACGGCTTAATCACTTCGCCACGGAATTGTAAAAAGAACAGATGCAGTTAAAACATATGCTTCTCATTGGAGCGAAAAGATGAATGGATGAATAACTGAATGAATGAATGATGTAATTTCTTAGTCTTAGTCGGCCTGTACATCTACAAGGGATGTTGCCCGATGCAGCTCCTAGCTTTTATGCCAGTTGGCAGTAGCCGGCAGTTGCATTTCTCTGGTTAGCGAGCTCGGCACGAGCAGTGTTGTTATTTTGGTTTAGTGAGAGTCCCAGCTCAGCTTCCAGTCGGTTCTGTTTCGGCACGGGTTGTCCAATTTCAGGATCGTGGGTTTTGTGCAAGTCGCAGCTTAGTTTCAAGTCGGTTCTGTTTCGGCAGGGGTTGTCCAATTTCAGGATCGGAAATTTTGGGCAGGTCGCAGCTTAGTTTCCAGTCGGTTCTGTTTCGGCACGGGTTGTCCAGTTTCAGGATCGGGAATTTGGGCAGGTCGCAGCTTAGTTTCCAGTCGGTTCTGCTTCGGCACAGGTTGTCCAGTTTCAGGATCGGGAATTTTGGGCAGGTCGCAGCTTAGTTTCCAGTCGGTTCTGTTTCGGCACAGGTTGTCCAGTTTCAGGATCGGGAATTTTGGGCAGGTCGCAGCTTAGTTTCCAGTCGGTTCTGCTTCGGCACGGGTTGTCCAGTTTCAGAGTGTTGTGCAGTACGAGCGAATCTTGCCATCTAGTGGGAGGTCTTCCATGCGGTCTTTTTCTTTTACCGCACGGATACCTCAGACTGATTGGTGTGCTCCAACGTTGGTCTTCCCTTCTGACTACATGACGAGCCCAGCTGCAGCAGTCAACGAGCGACCGTGAGGGCCAGTGAATTAGAGCTGCTAAGACCCTTCTCCATATCCACTTGGTAATCCTGGATAACAGGCTACAACAGAGCAGATTGGATAAGGCGAAGGGAGCAAAGAGGAAAGGATAACCTGGTACCTAAAGATTAGTGCTGGTCGGATGTTTTGGACTGCTGTCGTGTATAAACTACGACATAAAGCATTCCGTTCTGCGGACAACATCCAGCTACTTGTAAAGTCATTTTTTTCAAAGCTTGGTTGCGGGAGTTTCAGAACAAACGATGAAGAAGAAGGAAGGGCAATAAAACTGGACACCCCACCTCATAAACACGATTTAAAAAAGGAAGTTCATAACAGGAAGTCTGGTAAGGTAAGGCCTGCTTTTTTTTTTAATCTACTAGTGAAATAAAAACCTTATTTGCACATGCGTGGCGACTCAATGGGTCAATCAAAATCTTTCAGCTCCCTATCAATCCAAGGTCTTTAACAAATAAACGCGGTCACGTTGTCCAGGCCATCCGTTTCGTTTTGTTTTCTTTATATATGTCTCTCCGCTCTTATTTGTGCGTATATATGTCTCTGCGCTCTTATTTGTGCGTATATTTGTCTTGCCTTGAGGATTCCAGAACCGGCAATTTCTTTCGATTTCCATACGTTCCCTAGCGCAATGAAAGCTCATCTCGCGTTTTGTATTCTTATTTTGACACATGTGTTGTTGTTGCTGTTATTATAGTTGTTGTTGTTGTTATTGTTGTTGTTGTTGTATGCCCGCGATTATTCTGTTCACTCTATTGTACGCTCTGAAAAGGATGTCAAGTGATGGGTTGTCGCAGCGTTTCTCAAATCTTGGTCGTGTTGGTGCAGGGATCTGGAGTTTCTCCCGAAACCTTTATTATCTCATAATCCAACTTGCCACTTAACTTACTATCCAGGCAATAAATTCTGAGCCGCGTCTAAGCTCCTAGCATCTGTCATTGAACAAACTGCCAAAAAGACGGATAGATATATAGATTGCGGACAGGTGGACACATGGACACATTGACACATGTATGGTTCGCGGATGGATAGATAAATTAATTGAAATATATGGACCAGTTGATTCATTATGTTAGTAATATAGTGATTGATTTTTTTTACTGGTGCATTGTTGCATGTGTGGATACATTCATTTATTAATCATGAATTGAAGTATCGATCACGTTTTGTATGTATAGATGCACCGTTTTCAATCAATAAACACGTTGTAGCTTGCTGCGGAGCACAGGGCTTTAGCATATACTCGGCAAGACCTACTGTTATGAGCCATCCGTTCCATCTCTCTCTACCCGTTTTCTAAACTTTCTTTAATCTTGCATTTGGCTCCTTTTCATGTGTTTTGGCCTTCCTCTAGCTCTCTTTCTTTATGGATTCTAGAACAGATACTGTCTTACCTTAACGTCTTTATACCGGGTTAGAATACAAAGTCTGAATACAACCAGTTTCTTTTACATTTCCTTGATCTAAAACTACATATGCGAAGCCAATATATTCCTAAATGCATTAATTGACCATGTCTCCACTATTTCTCGTGACAATGAATGTTAAAGTCTAATTTATCATTTCCGTTGATTATCTTATGAGCCTATATTAAATCACTTCGAATTCTTCTCCTTTCTAGACACTGTAGGTCGGTTTTTCTGAGTCTTTCCTCGTCTATAATTATGGAAATCCCAATATCAGCTGTATCGCTCTTCTTTGTATTTTTTCAGCATGTTTATGTCCTCTCTATGATAAGAACTCCACACCTGTACACAGTACTCCAATCTAGGTTTGACTAATACTTTATACAGTTGACTATCACTTTCATACTCCTATGTTTCCTATTTCTTTTTATCCTACCGAACATTGCATTTGCCTTTTTTTACTGCTACCTGGACTTGCTGACCCACCTTACCTGAATGATCTATTATAACCCCTATGTCTTTTTTTTCTTCATCTTTCTAGTATTGTTCTCATCCATTCTGTAATGATGTCCCATTTTGGATCTACCCATGTGGATGACTGCTTATTTATCTACATTAAACTTTATTTGCCAGCTTACAGACCGTTCCCAAAATTTATCTAAATCCGACTTCAATATATCCACTTCTACATTAAATGAGAAACTTCTACATAATTTCTTGTAAAGTTATCTGCTGGTTTCCGTAATGTGTGTCCTATCTAATAGCAGCTTCTTGTCCTCACCTTCTGTTCCACTATTATCCGTCTTCGTTTTCCCAACACCTCTTCATGTTATGTTAATGATCTTCATACAATCCAATCCGTCTGTTTGGTTTTTTTTCTAATAACCGACTTCATTGCACTTCAGGTATACCCAGTATGGTTTTTTTTATTAGTTGCCCATCGCAAGCGATGATGGCCATATCAACAGACGGTTTTGTCTTGATGATGTAACTTGCGCTATTTCTGGAAGAAACTGCGCTTGTCATCAACCTCACTCTCTGGTCCCAAACTAAATTTAACCAGTGGCAAGACATTAGTCATGACGACTGGAGGCACCTCAGGATGCAGGCACTCTGGTCCCACGTGAGACCTGGAGTCACTATGATACTTGTGGGATTCGAAGTTCCTCCATTTCTGTTCATCGCTTTTATAGACAAATGCCTGACCTCTCGACCACAGTGGCCCCAGAAGACTCTACAGAGTCTGTAGACAACTAGTGTTGGATTACAGTCATATATTTTGGCCTAAAAGAGATCAGCGGACGATTGGGATGTTCATGTCCTCCATCTTCAATATCGAGGTATCTCTAATGCATCAGAAGACCATTAGCATCCCTTCGTTCTAGATACGTTCTACCCGTTTACACTGTATCTTGATAGTGTGCGGATGCTCAGTAATCAACAACTGACAGTACCATCTGACGATATAGGGTGAAAAGGTGTCGTTTTTCCAAGTTTGCCGGTACCATGGTCTTGAATGCCCCAGGTCTCGCTTTCATCTCTGTATAGTCTGGTCAACTTGGTATCTATATGAGAAGCTACTATCAAAGGTTAATATCCAGGTGTTACAACCTGGTACACTTGTTAAGGGCACATACATGAAAAGTAACACCTGGGACATTAGCCTTCGCTGTAGAATTGTTTCATGGACACCACATCATTTATGTCATATTAGGATTCTTCTCCTTCGTTCTTAAACTCTCGCCATCAAACACTGAAAAGGCTTTACAAGTATCAGGATGTAGTCTGAGAAACGGAGTGCGTTGTGTCGTAGTTTACACCTTGACTGCGATATTTGCATCTTTCGGTCCGACACATCCGATTTCAGCATTGCTTCTTCTTCTTCTGCGTTCATTCTCAATCTCCGGCTACCATGCCCTGAATAGCGCTTTGCAAGTAGCAGAATGTACTACTGAGAACGGAATGCGTTGTGTCGCAAGTTCACAGCTTGACTGTGATATTTACACCTTTCGGTCGTCCGACACATCCGTCTTCGGCAGCTCAGCATTGCATTTTTGGGTACCGGGTTAGCCTTCCCTTTTCGATTTCTTCTCTTTAGCCAGTTTGCTCTGTTTCAATCTGGTATCAAGGATCACCATGTAGAATTGTAGAAGGGTCTTGGCAGTTCTGAGTCGCTGGCCCTAGCTGTCCTGTTTAGGTCGCTGACCCCTACAGTTTATGTACTGCTCAGCATTATGTTATGATTGATCTGGTCTCTGGAATCCACATACCACTGTGAAAGTGCCTGCATTGTTTCCATCTCATACCTATTTTAATCGCTTATGTGCGTCGTTTACAAATGTTCGTCTGGCCCTGTGGGTTAAATGTTGGTTAATTTTAGTGTACATTTGTTGAACAGCAGTGGAAAGGGGGAAGCCACTTCCTGTAGTCCTGGACATATTCTCACATGTTCTGATATATACGATCTCAAACGGAGTGCAACTGTTCTCTCCAATCAGGAGGTGATATCCAGCTCACCGGACATGGGTTGGTTGCACAGTGCTTCAAACAGCGCATCAAGGTCCCAAGTCGGCCCCGTAAGATTCATCCTTCAGGTCGAGGGCAATTGCAACTTTTTCCTGTTTGAACTGTAAGTCTCGTTCTGGCACCACGTGACAAGCCCAATAGTATATGCAAAAACCCAACCCCCAGGATGTCTCGAAATAAAGTGCCTTCTCTGAGATTTAGGCTAAGTGGATTCGTGCACATAATGTGCAAATGTCCATGCATTCTCCTAGGTCTCATTCTGTTGTCTGTAACTGCCAAGGCTAATCAAGTAGAATGGGCTTAAGATCTAGATGGGATCATCTTCTAATGGTGACTATCTACTCAAGCAACTTGTCATAGACGTTATATAGAATGATTTTTATATGATGTTCACATGGGATGAAGACCACTCTCTCTGTTCAGCTGTGTGGACAGTCTTTTCTCTGGCTGTGTCCACTGAAATGGGTGACTTTCGCGGTGATTTGGATTAAAGTGAGAAAGAACTGTGCCTTTTGTCAACCTCACTCTCTGGTCCTGAGCTACCCTTAGCCAATGGAAAGATATTTATCGAGACGACTGGAGATAGCACAGGATGCAGATTTTTCCTCAGGGTTTACTCTCAAAACCTTTCCTGTAACCATGTATCCCATAAGGCAGCGGAGGAGTAATGACAGCTAACGTTGTGTGTCGTGTCTTTCCCATAACCGCAACAGGTCGTAGGAACATCACTCAGCGTGTGAGTGAGTTGGGCATCTCTCCCCGGCAGTGATCAGTCCATTATAGTCGTGTCTAAATTCCACACACTAAAACTTACGTTTGCCGCTAAGGTAAAGGGCGCCAATCTCGTGAAGTTCAGTCGTGTAAACTAGACCGTGAAATACTTCACAGGTTTAAGTGTAGTGCTATTCAAATAGTCGATTTCCAGTTCAGAATACTCTGGCGGAAGAAATCATAAAAAACGAACGAATTAACCAGTCCCAATTGACAGCAGCAACACGTTTCCATGAACACAAGTGTAAGTCGTTTATTCCAGGCAAATCCGTGGTCTGGTGGCATCCATAATGAACTAAAACAGAAGATCAATGTAGACCCACAACCGGTTACGGCGCCATCTTTGCTGCATATTCTATAGCTACTGATGAGCGTGTGATCCTTGCCCGGTTTAGGCAGTTTCAATCCGACCGTTGTGCACAAATACTCATTGATGACAGTGCACGGTTGTTATTTCTGCTATTCCTCATGTTTCGGTGAACTATTAATTTACGTGACAGACAGAAAATGGCGAAAACTCAATTTCACCAATTTTTAATGGTAGGACCACACCGGAGAATGAATGTGAAAGCTCAGACGTTTGTTAAACGTTAGCACTCTTTGGTCGCGTAGCCAAGTGTTTGAATTTATTCATGCACCGGTGGTACCACCTCCTTGGACCTTAGCTTAAAAAGTAAATTAATCCCATTGCATAAACTAATGTTGGGGGTGGGGGGGGGGAGTGGTAGACTCTTAAGTGTACTAAGAATCAGCGTTTTATGAGGTGTGGTGGCCAGTTCCCTTTTTCTCTGTCTTGTCCTCCTAAGCAGCAAGATCGGTACTCATATCCAACTGTCAACTGGAGCGTAACAATAACTGAATCGAACCCTTTACCTCTTGTGTGAGAACCGAGCGCTCTTTACTCCGCTCCTACCCCCACGCTCGGACTAGTTTAAGAGCCCTGAAAGAGATAACATATGAGTTGCACATTACATGCAGTGTAACTGTAATGTCGTACACAAAGCGATAATTTTTCATATCAGAAGAATGCGTGTGTTATCGATGTATCTTTCAAGGCCAAGAATTGGCTGGGGTTTACACATGTACACACATGCTGTGCCCAGCCCTACTCACAGCAATCATACCTTCTTTACTTCCTCATTATCATCGCGATGATATCATCACAACCAATGATGACTAGCTTTTTCTCTCCGAGTGAAAAAGAATGTTTTGTTCGGATCAACTGTCACAAGACTAGTATTTATCTACACTCGAGTGACGAATGAAATTTGCACTAGAATTGCTTTGGCCTCATGCGCATTTAATCAGCTCACCAACATCTGGAAATCAACAACACTGAGTAAACATACCAAGCTCAGAGTATTCAACTCAATCGTAATATCAGTCCTGACATGTGGATGTGAAAGCTGAAAGACAATAAAAACGTTGAAAAACAAGCTAAATGTCTTTGAAAATAAATGTTTGAGACAATTATTGAATATACGCTGGGACCAGTTCTAAACTAATGCCTTGATAAGAACAGAGACAAACCAACTATACGTGTCGGCCTTCATCCGGAAAAATACACCGGACATATCCTTAGAATGAACAACAACCGTCTTCTATTGCAAGCACTCGAATGGACACCAAGGGGCGTTTGGAAAAGAGGGAGACCCAAGAAAACACTCAGAAGAACAATCATCCGAGATGGTTCAACCATGGGCCTCAGCACCATACAAGATCTAAAAACAATGGCGTCGAACCGTTCCAACTAGAAATGATTTGTTTCTGGCTTGCGCTGTATTTGGCGCGCAAGGAACATAGATAGAGTGACATTCATAACGAACAACAGAAAAGAAAGGGCACTAAATAGCAGACAGGAATTCGAACACCGGACCTCCAAACGACGGAAGCACCTTGTCACGAAAGAGAAATGAGTTAAGACACTAGTCCAGCGACGACACACACTAATAATGTGTCGCAAATAGTCTTTCGTAATTCACTACTTGCGACTGTGGAATGTAGCCCGAGTTCAACCAATCAATATCAATTGTACGCGTAGGCGACCAGGGCCAGTCGCGTCGAATGACCATGCATCTGACCACGTTTGACGGTCTCGTCCCAGGCAGCCTGCAGTTCTGTTGGGGAGGTAGCGATCTGTTTTAGCCAGGTGTTGCGAGAGCTGCCCTGAGAATGTCTCCAAGATGAGTACGGCTTCTTCCCGTAACTCGCGATCACAGCCTGCCGGAGCATCTAGTGGACTGGGACTTCCCAGGAGAGGCGAACAACGTGACCGAAGAGAGGGAGCCGACAACCATCAGTTTTTGAGACAACGCCTGCAAGCTGAGTACATCAAACTACTTTACTGTTGGAAATTACGTCATGCCAGACGATCCCGAGGATACGCCTCTGGTTGCGCCTCTGGTAGCAGTGTCCAGGACTCCTAGCGCGAGCTCGATCCAGACAAATGTATGGACTCAAATAATATATAACCTTCCGATCATCAAGAAAGACCATATACAGGCCTTAAATGTCTGTGTCGTAGATAGACAAACAATGAATAGCTGTAGTTTCATTTACGGGATTTCGTAGAGAAGGGATTATGTGGAAACTTCGAGGCAGCTAGTTATAAACAAAGAATGTTTCTTAGTCACAACGATCACAAGACAAATATTGTTACTTTGCGTTTTAATTAACCCCAAACAAAAATAACTATATTTTTAGCACCGGATATATATTTTTAGCACCCGATTTTGGAGACTGTGACGTCACAGAATAGTAAACGTTTTAACTGTGGGGGTTTCAAACATCACACCTATAACGAGATTAGCAATAAACCTAGATTTATTCATCAAACAGTCAATGACTCAGTCAGCTTTGTTTATAAGCCTAGATTTCTTCATCAAACAGTCAATGACTCAGTCAGCTTTATTTATAAACCTAGATTTATTCATCAAACAGTCAATGACTCAGTCAGCTTTGTTTATAAACCTAGATTTATTCATCAAACAGTCAATGACTCAGTCAGCTTTGTTTACCCTACCACAGGTTCACATACTCGAAGCATCGAACGTTCTTGGAAAACAGCAAAGGAGAGAAACAAGCAGAGAAATGGCACACACGGGCATATGCTTGATCCGTACATGTACGAGTGCATGTGACAATGGTTTGGAAGTTTTCAGCGCCACTCTTGCCAACGGTTTTCAATTCTGTATACCTGAACAATTAAAATGGTGGTGTTTGGTCGTCCAATTATTTCAATCTGCCTGCCAGGAAATTTCCTGCTGCACCTTTTTAGGGCCCTTCATTCTTCCAGAAAATTGGTCGCAAAACTGAATGTAACCATCTTTTTACTTATTTACACATATTTAAAATAATTTTATATCAAATTTTATGTCAAATACGTATGATAGGAACCCGGGGAACTCTGTTTGGGGTGAATTAAGACGCAAGCACACATATATGCATCCGCACTCCAGTAACATACATAACGAACAAAAGAAAAGAAAGTGGAGCAATAGACAACCCGGAATTCGACCACCGGACCTCCAAATAACGGAAACACAAGAAGAAATGAGCTAAGGTACTAAATACTTGCCACATAAATAATTGGGTGACCTCTGATGTAGTATTTAGTCATTCAACACTTGACTCCAAGTTTTTACATACTTCCGTCCTCTCCGATTGTCTTCTTCGTACGCAGTCAGGCAGTAACCATTATTTTTTCGAAAAAAGCGGCGGTCATCCTGAGGCTGTCGCCACTGCCATAGAGCTTGTCTTGTGGTTCCACTGGTGATGGCCACATCTGCTCTCTCTGATCCTCGTATGCATCGTTTTTGGCTCTCCGATTGAAGCATGGGGGACCACTGCAATTTGCCCCTTTACAGGAAGCTTGTATCCGAGCATTTGTTGTGCGGTTTCTTAGCAACGGTTTGTATATACTTAACACAGTGAGAGAGAAAAGTATGTTTCTATTTCACATTGAAGGTGTTGCAAAACCAACATGTACGTTGCGGCTAATAGTTATTGTCAGGGATCTAAGCACATCGCAAAATATAATTTCGGACTTACATAAGCAAGTAAGATGTTAACAAAGAGTTGATCTTCTTCTTCTTCTTCTTCTTCTTCTTCTTCTTCTTCTTCTTCTTCTTCTTCTTCTTCTTCTTCTTCTTCTTCTTCTTCTTCTTCTTCTTCTGCGTTTGTTCTCAATCTCTTGCCATCAAGCCCCGAACAGGGTTTTGCAAGTAGCAGGCTGTAGTCATGAGAACGGAATGCGTTGTCTGGCTAGTTTACAGATTGACGATGATATTTGCACCTTTCGGTACGACACATCCGCCTTCGGCAGCAGAGAGTTGATGTTCTTCTTCTTCTTCTTCTGCGTACGCAGTCAGACAGTAACCATTATTTTCTCGAAAAAAGCAGCGGTCATCCTGAGACTCTCGCCACTACCATAGAGCTTGTCTTGCAGTTCCACTGGTAATGGCCACATCTGCTCTCTCTGATCCTCGTATGTCGGGCAGTTCTGCAGCAGATGTTCAGCGGTCATTTTACCAGTACCGCACGGGCATTCGTCGGTACACCCTATCTTCAATTTGTTGAATAAGTGGTACCTCAGTCTATTGTGGCCAGTGCGAAGTCTGAAGACAACGACCTGCTCTCTTCGGTTCAACTGGTAATAGGCATCGTTTTTGGTGTAACCAGTATGTTCGGTTTCCCATTTGGTCATGTATCTGGCTTTGATAAGCCGTTTTGACTCTTCGTACGTCATACTGGTATCTGTTTGTGGTAGTCTTGCACCTTCTTTTGCCAGTCTGTCTGCCTCCTCGTTGCCTTGGATGTTGCAGTGTGATGGGACCCACTGTACCACTACCCTTTTTGGTGCGGACTGCTGGCACAGTTTGCAGAGTGCTGCTCTTAAGTCATTAAGCTCAGTGTTTTTCTGGCTTTTTAGCGCTGTGACTACGGCGAGAGCATCTGTCAGCAGGACTATATGGCTCTCATTTTCACTGTGTGTCACCATTTCTTCCACTGCCGCCCTCAGTGCCTCTGCCTCCGCTCTGAAATTGCTTGTGTACTTACCAGTAGCGAATGACAGTGTTATTTTTCTGCCATTTGGTAGGTTCAGGAATGCTCCTGCCCCTCCGTTCTGTGTTGTGTTTGTTACAGAGCCGTCGGTGTATGCATGGGGAGTTGATGTTCGAAAATACTCGTGCTGAATTGAGTTAACTATTGCCACTTTTTTGTAGTGGGTTACAGTGGCACTTCATACATCCCAGGTGTCCTGGCTGTAGTATAAAGCGAGGTTCTACATCAAACTCACTAACATGAGAGTGACAATGCCGATCATCACCTCGCTGGCAAGAATGATCTAAAACAGACTGTTTGCAGGAGTATGAACAAGGACGTAAAATGGGGTCTTCAGGCGAAAATAAAACATATAGGTTACCTCACAGAACAAAACACGAAATGACACCAACGATACGGTCACATGGTCTTCCTTAGGAACAAGAATTAACCAGAACAACCAGCAAATCACATAGGAAAAAGAAGACGTGTTATAGTAAAATGAGTGTTTTAACTAGTAAGTAACCACTGGCGAACAAATTTTCCTGTGTCGATGTTTATCGCTTTTATTCGACTTAATTTACGTTTCACAGCCGCCATTTTTTCAAAGCATTTTAATCATAGAAAGAAAACCGGGCTATTGTAGAAATCGGCTGAAAATACTGCTCTTTGGATTGTAGAGAGTTCGACGTCCGTCCTGTCAGGTTAAAAGCAATGGCGATTTTTTTTTTTTTTTTTTTTTTTTAAATTTGAATATTATTTCTTCTGTTTTTCACTTGAATTTGAATATTTACCCCTTATTGAAATGGGGAAATTAAGTTTCTGCAATGGATTTTTATGAGGTAGATCTATTTAGTGTGTATGTAGATTAAATAAATACGTTTTTAGTGGATACTAACAGATATTCTGATCTTGTAAACATTGATTATCCGTCTTGTTTGTTTTTTTTAAACAAAGAACGGGTATGTAAATATATATATATGTTTGTGCTATTTTTCAGCACTGTCGCCTTCATCTTCTAGTATTTCAAAAACTAACACACACGCAGCAAAAACAATAACACGAACAAGTTCTTTATTAATGTTTGCCTCTACAGACAAGAAAATCATATCTATAGACCAAATAATAAAAAGATTGCAGGCTTTCAAAGTCAACAACCATAGTAAAATGGGACATCCTTTAAAAATAATGATGCAGCGTCATGCCTGAAAGTTTACAGCTTTGTGTTAGTAGCGGTATGCCAGTTATGAAATAGAATAGACCAAACAAGAAATGGGATTTGTGAGTATGTTTTACCCGACTCTGAATACTTGTCATTCCTCCGAGAGACATAATGGAGATATTGACAGAATCGATAATTAAAAATCTCTGTCCAGTTGCTCTCAAGTACACCTTCTTACAACGTTAACTAAACATAGGCGTCTCGGTCTCTGTAAGTTTTGTCCATCTCTGTCTCCTGTATTTCGACACTGTCTGCTATGGCTTTAAAGGCCGATCCGCGAGTGACAGTCCCTGCTACAGATCGCAAAATCATGCTCAGTAGGCTGATCCGTCTGTGTGTTCCTTGATCTCTACAGTCTTTCTCTTGTATCTACACCCAGAAGGCTTCTACGAGCGTCAGCAGCCACTATGCCCCCTCCAACTAACTGTCTCCAAACAGCACGATCCTGAGAAATTTATTTCTAGTCCTCGGATTGTATGTCACATAACTTCATGTCCCTCTTGCATACGGCCGATTCTTCTAACTCCAGTGGCTAGCTGTCCATACAGGATATCCTTTGGCAGCCTCCAATCTTCCATGCGGTAAACATGCCCCAACCAGACGTCGTTGACTTAACAGCGAGTACATGCTGTGAGTGTTTGCTCTCTATAACACCATATTATATGACACGCTCTCTTATACGAAATCCTCAGTATACGCCGCAGACACTTCATGTGAAAGGTCTTGAGCCGATGTTGTAGATACTCTTCACATTGTCTTTTACAATACTGTTGACCACCTGAGTAACAGCTAAAGATTAAAGAATAGGTGCATTGTAACTTTACAAAAATATCGTAAAAGGGGCTCCGCGTTGACTAGCAGCCTCATTATGTAAAAAGAGTTGTTAAAGAAACCTCCACAACGAATGTTCGTGTACAGACTTCCTGTAGAGGGGCCAGTTGCAATGGTGATTATATGATTCACTAATCGGGTAAAAGCAAAACATCTACTTTCGGGATCAAGACGCTGAGCAGCGCATGAGCTGCAGCGGTAAGCAACCCATAGCTGACTGATAGCGTCCAGGCCACCGAACCAGAGCTGCCAAGACCCTCCTACACCTCACCACGGTGATCCTGGATAACAGGTTGCAACAGAGCAGACTGGCTAAGTAGCAGGTATTTTTTTATTTTTTTTGCGCGCGCGTTCGCCTGATTTCTCTAATCCCGAAGGCGGAGTTCGTTGCACTGTGGTTTTTATTTTGCGCCTGTTGGCCCAGTGCATCCGACTTCAGCATGTATTTTATGTAAGGGTCTGCTTCCTCCTGAATTTTCTAAGGGTTTCCTTCCCCGGGGTAACGGCCGGTGCTGTGATAGGGATCGAACCCAGCACCTTCGGTTTGTGAGCCGTGCCACTTAACAATTAGGCCACGCCGTCCCCTGTAGAAGGGATTGAAGAGGGAAGGCAACCCGGTACTCAAGAATGTCTGCTGAAGTCGGATGTGTTGGACCGAACAATGAAAATATCGCAGTCAATCTGTATACTACGACATAACGCATTCCATTTACTGGACTACATTCTGCTACTTGAAAAGCCCTTTTCAGGGCTTGGTAGCGGGAGATTGGAAACTAACGAAGGCAAGCCAAGTCCATCTACGTTCATTCTCTATCATAACATCTTATCTGTTTATATCTGGCTCGCCTATATCGTTTGAGTTTCCATGGCAACCTGACTGCTGTTGTTTTGGATATAAAAATTCAATGTAGCGAAATATAGGTTATTGCGGACTAGCTTCTTTCTTTATGGAGTCCTCAATTAAACACATCAGCTGGGCCGAAGACGCAGCACAATGAATGAGCTGACATCTGCTTGCATCATGGTCAGCGGCCAACCAGAGCTGACCAGGGCTTTATTCCGCTTCCAAGCTACTGCTCTGGAAATAGGCTGTAATGGGGAAGTCTAGCTAAGAATACGGATCACAGTGGGAAGACAAACCCGGTAACCAAACAGGAAAGTGAAATCAGATAAGTCTGGCTTAAAGACGCAGATATCGCAATCTCGCTGCAAGCTACGATACGTCACAACGTCTTTTTCAGGACAAACACCAAAGAAACACAACAGCTACTTGCGAGATTCCGAAAATTCTTCTGTAACATACAGGAGAAGGTGAAACTAGTCCCATAACAGACATTGGTGTCCGTGATGAAGTGTTGACGACTTCATTGTAGGAGGTCACAACTTGTTTATGATCTGGCCTTACCATTACCGTTCCTTGCTGCCTTTCCTTCCCCAAAAGTAAGCAGTTAACGATTCACAGCTGGGCCGACTAGATCGTACTGGTAGCGAACGCTATATCCCGCACCTCTGTTATAAATAGCGAGTGTTCTATCACATTGTTAATCAAAGTTCAAACGCCTAATAATTAACAAACCTGCGTTGAGTTTCTCGCGTATCTTACTTAATGAGCGAAACCAATTACGAATCATTTTTTTTTAACCATTCTGGCACTTGAGGCTTTTCAGACACAAACAATGACTTTCTTTGATTTGAGAATTGTGACTTCTTAATTAGTTTTGTGTGCTGTTCTCTTTTGTGCATTGTTCCTTTATAATGTTCCATATTGATGCTGTTGATTTAAACGCCGACTCATACTGGCATTGTTTTGTCTCGTCTCTTTCTCGCCGCTATCGAAGTAAAGGACAACCACCATAACTAACCTCATAAAGAAAGCATGTGCTAAAGTAACTATATACGCTATGACGGTAGTGGCTCGAAGCAATTAGTATAACATTTCAAAGTTGCTAGTCCCATGCACACACTTTTCAGTTTCCTTTACTGTGTGCTTGACAGATTACGGTGGCTCTATCCTTTCTTTCCCGATACCGCTTAGGAAAACAGTTATTATCAATGAATCAATCAAAACCGTTAAGCTGCATGAGTTGCATAGGCCTTCAATAAATACACGCCAAGTGTTTACGTTATGTGCCTTTCGTGTTTTATTTATGTTGTCGTAACGTCCATTTTCCATTTGAGTTTATGGTCTTTGTCTGATTTTTCTGCGATCACTGCTCGTTTAGATTTAGACTCCGGATTCTCCAATATGCTGTTTTTTTCAGGGTCTTGCTACTATCGGGCAGTCTCCCAAAAAAAAGGGAATAGGTGTGGGGCAAATTCTTCTCAGATCTGTACGCTAGAGATAGTCGAGAAGTATTTGTGCTGCTGTCATGAAGGCAAGACCGCAGTAACAAATGTTGGTGGTACCTATCTTGAATTTGGTGCACAAGTGGTGTATCATTCTGTTCTTACCCTTTCAGGGGCGAAGTATGGTAGCCTGGTCTTTTCTAGTCTTTTCTAGGCCTGACTTTCTTGATGTATGTTTCGTTTTTCTCTACATTACAGAGCTATACAATGTAAAAGATTACATTGCAGTTGATGTTTATATATTCGTGGTGGATTCAATTTCTGTATGACTTACATAAGTTCCCCGGTTCCCTAAAAGCTTTTGAATGTTGGCATCTGTAAAAGAGTTTGCACTTTCTACTTTATCTATATTGTACCAAGATACATGAATGACTCCATATCTTGTAGTAGCATGTCGCTCAACCCCATCTGATCTTCAAAGTGTTATTGAACTTATCTAAAATGGTCCTACAATTAATTTCTTCATCACTCACCGTTGATCGTATATTAGTATAGTACCACATTTCTCATCATCATCATCGTATTCGGAACCAACAGTCTTTGAGCTTGGAAAATGAGACAGCTATTTTGCTCGCTTTCATCTTCAATTTATTGGTAGTCTTCATTCATTCTGCCAGTGAGGGTCTCGTTTCTATCGATGCTTGATTAGTTGCCGTTCTTCTCCAAACGTTATTCAGGCTAGCCGATCATTTCTTAACTTTATTTAGTCTAGTCAAAGTTTTCAAAACTTTATTTAGTCTAGTCAAAGTTTTCCAAACTTTATTTAGCCTAGTCAATATTTCCTAACTTTATTTAGTCTAGTTAAAGTTTTCCAAATTTTATTTAGCTTAGTCAATATTTTCCAACTTTATTTAGCCTATCCAATGTTTTCCAACTTTATTTAGTCTAGCCAACGTTTTCAAATTTTATTTAGCCTAGTCAATGTTTTCCAACTTTATTTAGCCTATCCAACGTTTTCCAACTTTATTTAGTCTAGTCAACGTTTTCAAATTTTATTTAGCCTAGTCAATGTTTTCCAACTGTATTTAGCCTAGCCCTACTTCTTGTAACTTTTTTCTGCAATGATTTATAAACCGGATTGTTGGCCGACTGCAGAAACTGAAGACTCAGAATCAATCTCTGGGGTAACAAACTCGGGATCAAGATTACGTTATTTTCAATGGAAATTAAAACTCTGTTCTATACATTTTATTACACCTTTTCAGGTTGCTGCCACCAGAGGTACTCATGCTGAGCTATTCACTCGTCCTGAACTCTTCACTCGTGCTAAGCTCTTCACTCGTGCTAAGCTCTTCACTCGTGTTGAACACTTTAATCGTGCGGAACTCTTCACTCGTGCTGAACTCTTCACTCGTGCTGAACTCTTAACTCGTGCTGAACTCTTCACTCGTGCTGAACTCTTCACTCGTGCTGAACTCTTCACTTGTGCTGAACTCTTCTCTCGTGCTGAACTCTTCACTCGTGCTGAACTCTTCACTTGTGCTGAACTCTTCTCTCGGGCTAAGCTCTTCACTCGTGCTAAGCTCTTCACTCGTGATGAAAGAGTGTTTGTAGTTGATCTTCCTACATACTGGGCCGTACTGAAGAAGGTGTCTTTATATCGTTCTCTCTGTAATGTAACGGAACGCTTGTCAGCAAGCTCACTACTACATTGTTGCTTCCCACTTCGTTGGCCATGCTACTTAATACATTGCCTATTTCCGAATGCATGGCGTAGATTTGAACTGTAGTCAAAGACACCCTGATGTAATCCTTTGCACACGGGTCATCTTAGTATCTATTTATTTCTGATTATTATTTTCTTAACTGTTGGTATTATCGTCTAAATATTCCTTAACTCGCCTGAGTGTTACCGAAACCCAATGGGGAACAAAGAAAAGTATCAATGTAACTTGTCAGTCACATCGTGAGATGCGACAGGGTTGGCTAACCGAATCATGTACCAACTTTAATCTCATCCTGTAGCAACGTTAACCCTCCCTTGTACCAACTTTAATCTCATCCTGTAGCAACGTAAACGCTTTCCTATAAAAATTAACTATCCTATAACAACTTTAACCCCATCTTGTAGCAACGTTAACCCTCCCTTGTACCAACTTTAATCTCATCCTGTAGCGACGTTAACGCTTTCCTATAACAATTAACTATCCAATAACAACTTTAACGCTATCCTGTAGCAACGTTAACGTTTTCCTATAGCACTTAACTCTATTCTATAATAACGTTAACCCCGTCCTGTAGCAACATTAACCCCATCCTATAGCAACTTTAACCCCATCCTATAGCAACTTTAACCTCAATCTGTAGCAACTTTAACCCTACCATGTAGCAACTTTCACCCAATCCTGTAGCAACGTTAACACTATCATGTAGCAACGTTAACTCCATCCTGTAGCAACTTTTACTCTATCATATAGCAACTTTAACCTTATTCTATAGCAACCTTAATCCTGTCCTGCAGCAACTTTAACCCCAACCTGACGCAACTTTAACCCTAACCTGTAGCAATTTTAACCCCAACCTGTAGCAACTTTAACCTCAGCCTGTAGCAACTTTAACCTTATCCTCTAGCAACGTCCTCCTCTTCTGCTCGTTCGCCAATCCTCTAGAAACTTCTTCTTCTCGTTCGCCAATCCTCTGGCAACTTCTTCTGCTTGTTCGCCAATCCTCTAGAAACTTCTTCTTCTCTTTCATCAATCCTCTAGCAACTTATCCTACATGAACTTCATTAGATGTGGACAGATCGTAAACATCTCATTATTTGGTCTGTAATTGTTGAACACCTGTAATCCACCTGGAGCTAAAAATGGTTTGATGAAGATGAAGATGGATCCTTATCTACTTAGCGTGTTTAAATGAAACAGGACCAAGCTGCAACAAGTAAGCATATGTACGATGCGCATGATGACATCACTTCTGATGTAAAAAGCACATGCCAACAGTCAAGTTTGTAAAGTGTCATTATCCTTTGACTCATAGTTTCCTCAGCAGACCGTTGAAAACATGGTGGGTGTGATACGGATCTGTCCAGAGTTGATCAGCGAGAAGTGATTCGGTTTGAAACAGCTGAAGCATGTCGACCAGTTGACATTCATCGCAGAATGCAGATAGTATGGTGAAAAAAGTGTGTCGAAGACAACAGTGAAGAACTGGACAATAATGGTTAAAGAAGGACGTGAGTTAACGAAAGATTTTCTGAGATCAGGTCTGGTGCATATTGTTGCCTCAGAAGTACCATCGGCAAAATTGATGCAGACATTCGGGTGGACCGTCGCCGGAGCTTACGTTCACCACACTTCTGTTACCATGCACTGTATATATACGTATATATATATATATATATATATAAGTATGTTCACTTGTTGCAGTTTGGTCCGGTTTCATTTGAACACGCCTCGTATTATTAATATAATATATCTCCTTAAAACACTCCAGTAGGAACATAACGTCATCTCTGCAGTTGACTGACTAGCAAGAAACCTGTTCCAAAGCTCCTTTCATTTGCGATTTCTGCAGCCATTGATGTTATGTGGTGAGGTTCCCAGTCACATTCGCAACTTTCTATGGTTGTCTTATAGTACATACTTGGAATACGACATCCCATCCGATGACTGGGAACAAATTGTTCAGGATCGAACAATATGGAGAAAGTCAATTGGGAGTGGGAGGGGCGAGGGGCATAGTGACAGCTGACGCTCGTAGAGGCCTTCTGGCTGCAGACAAATAGAGAAAGAAAGACCGAAGAGATCAAGGAACAGCCAGGCAAGCCAGCCTTCTCAGCATGGTGGTATGATCTGTGGCACAGACTGTCACTCTCAGATCGGCCTTTACAGCCATAGCAGACAATGTCGAAATACAGGAGACAGAGCTGGACAAAACTTACAGGGCGCCCCGAGCATAGTCTTTAGAGACTGAGACGCCTATGATGGAAGACGGCAATGTTTCTGTAATTTCCTCCCCAGATACCACTTGGATGAATAGTCAAGTCATTTCATCGTATTGTTGTCCACTACTAATAAATTTTATTTTTATATTATTAAATGATTCAAACGACTGGAAGCGTTTGAATAGGGGTGCAAAAAGGGTAGTGGTACAGTGGGTCCCATCACACTGCAACATCCTAGGCAACGAGGAGGCAGACAGACTGGCAAAAGAAGGTGCAAGACTACCACAAACAGATACTAGTATGACGTACGAAGAGTCAAAACGGCTTATTAAAGCCAGATACATGACCAAACGGGAACTGAACATACCGGCTACACCAAAAACGATGCCTATTACCAGTTGAACAAAAGAGAGCAGGTCGCTGTCTTCAGACTTCGCACTGGCCACAATAGACTGAGGTACCACTTATTCAACAAATTGAGGATAGGTGGTACCGACGAATGCCCGTGTGGTACCGGGAAAATGACCGCTGAGCATCTGCTGCAGAACTGTCCGACATACGAGGATCAGAGAGAGCAGATGTGGCCATCACCAGTGGAACCACAAGACAAGCTCTATGGCAGTGTCGACAGCCTCAGGATGACCGCCGCTTTTTTCGAAAAAATAATGGTTACTGTCTGACTGCGTACGATGAAGAAGAAGAATAGGGGTGCTACCGTAGAAAAGAACGAGAGTTGCACAGAAAGAAAATTCAATTACAAATGTCCTCACTGACATTGAGCTAGGGGAACAAACACAAATATTTAAAATGGTACAAAAAAGAAGATTAGAGTTGGTTGGGACATGAAAGTCTTCTACAGAAGATCCTGGAAGGCAAGATCCATGGGAAAAGAGGAAGGTGACGACCAAGACTCATTTTTATGTCTCAGACATGCAGAGACATTAACGTGCAAGCATAAGCGGAAATTAAGAAAGCTGCAGAGGATATAATCAAATTTAGAGACATGCTAAGACAACCTTAAAACCAGATTTAGGACTAATCAACAACAGCAAAAAGTCAAATTGAAAGACATTTTCAGACAACCTAACAACTCATCTTACGGCTGATCAACCAGTGAAGTCCAGCCATCCCGTAACCGGTGAGGCTGTTGGGCACACAGGAAGACACCTCCACAAACCCAAGCCACCTCTCTCTCGGTCAAGGGCCACTGCCTGTGCCTCCTTTAGTCGGAGATTGATCCATTCTTTGATGTGTCTTTCCATCTCTTGTTGTATTTGGAAAAAAAAAGGACTGGGAAACCAACCACCTATAACTGACAAGACTGATCAACGAGAGGATCAACAGATGACATGAAACACTTTTACATCACTGAAACACTAGGTTAGGTACATACAATTCTACACATGCATCCAAGCACTGATTTATGCCTCCTGATATCGCCCAATGGAATACGGTCTGGGGTGGAATGGGCGCGCCTCCGCCAGTAGAAACTAGTGAGGTAAACATCTAAGCAAAAACAACAACAAAAGACCGTATGATCTGGATCTGTAGCCGTTCCAAACGAATTTCCGTCTTTTGGCCGTTGCCAAGAGGTCTTCAAGAGGCTATATAGATAAGTTAATTTTGTCCTTTCCCAAGAGGTCTCTAAGAGACTATATAGATAGGTTAATTCGTTCGCGTGTTTCCAAAGGATAGGATAAAATAGAGAGTCATGCTCAGACAAATTTGCAATAAGTCTGTTGACTGATCAACGAGAAGAAAGGGTCAAATGGGGAGGCATGTTCAGACAACCTTACAACCAGTCTTAGGTCTGGCCACAACCAGAGGAAAGGGTCAAATAAAGAGGCATGCTCAGACAGCCTTGTAACCAGTCTTAGGGCTGACCAACCAGATTATGATGATTATTATTAACCGTCACTTGGTGGACGGGGATGCAGCACAGTGAATTAGCTGACAGGGGCCAGCCACTCATAGCAGGCTGCTTGCATCATGGTCAGCGAACCACAGTTGACCAAGACCCTATTCTGTCTCCAGTAGCGGCCCTGAAAACAGGCTGCACTAGTGCCGACTGGCTAAGAGACGAGGATCTCAGTGGAAAAACAACCCCGGAACTCGGAAAAAACCAGCTGGAACTGGTTGGGCCGGCAGAAAGGCGCAGATACCTCAGCCTCGTTGTAAACTCGACATCACAACGTCCTTTTCAGAACAAACGCAGAAGAAGAAAAGGAAGAAAAGAAGAAGAAGAAGTAGAAGGATAACTCATCACTCAAATTGGTGAACATCAACACTACATTTTAATAAACCTAATCCAGCCTAGAAGACATGCTGGTTCCACGTATTTGCTGTGTGGTTTGATTGGCAGTGGTTTTTGCGAAAGTGATGTTGCCAGCCGCATCACAACGTTTTTGGGGGTAAACAATGACCCCTTTCGTCGTGAACCACAGGGACTTCGAGTAGAGTCTGTTGAGAGACAGTCAGCAGCGCATTCGGGCAACGGATATATTGATATTCTGATGTGCGAAAAAATCGCTCGTCCCTGCTGACTCTCATCAACACATATTGCCGTCGTAATGCATTGTGTTACGTGCTAAATACTATAGCGACGCAGTAAGCCGAATGACAAATGTAAATACTCACAGCAAAAAAAAAATGTGGGAAAGTTGTATGTGGTCACAAAACTGTACTGATGTCAATAATGAACGTCACTGCACAACGGGCAAACCCCGAGGGTGCTACGTTTCCCTCAACAAATGACAGAATGTAGACACTGATGATCCCAGTAACACACTAGTTGCACATACTCGTGCACTCTCTCTTCGATACACGATCTGTTGCGGTGCCAACTCCAAAGTGATGATCATCGTTCGGCATTCGAATGTCGCCCCCAAGCCGTATCCAAAATCACTATGTGCCTTTAAGGCGATGACGTCTGCTCACCCATTGCCAGCGTGACAAGTTCAGTATGTCTACACATCACCCACCCACCCAGTCCTTTCCAAATCCTCTCCCACCCCAACTACACACCCCTTCCAAAATCCCCCACCCCCGAACGCTTGACGCCTCTAAATACGCTGCCCACTCACGCAGTAGGCAATCCGTATGTACCTTCGGAAACAATCATTAAGAGAGCACAACAACAACAAGAATATAAAAACACTTCGTTTAAGATATGCAACAACGAAGACGAGATTGACAAATCTACAATGGTGCTACATGGTTGTAACAAATAATTATATCAGAAATCAACATAGCTGCCCATCGTAAGGGAAGAAGGCAACAGTATCAAACGTGTAACATACATTCAGTACCGCTGCATATTAACCATTTTTCCGATGTTGCTAATCGTTGTCTCGTAACTTGACGTCTTTATACTGGTTTAGAAGTATCTGCAGAGTATATATACAACCAGAGTCTTGGAGAGTTGTTATCCGGTGTGTGAGTTCATCTTAATAAACTCAAACACTATAGCAAAGTAGACCCACATCCTGATATGCACCATTTATGCTGCTCTTAACAAACCCCCTAACCATACCGATGTTATGCCTTTTCACACAGTTAGTCGCCTCTTACGACATGCTCTCTGCAAGGTAGTGGTGGTATTCTTGTCTTTGTCATACACAAAGGCCTCGGTTAACCACTTGTTATTTCATCATCTAATGGGGGGGGGGGGGGGGGGTGGCTAACTTAAACCGCTTATGTTAAATAATGTGCTTTTTTGTTGTAATTTGTTAGTTTTCTCCGTTTATTTGATTTCCCCCGATTCAACTTAACTTAACTTAATGTCTTTATACTGGTTTAGAAGACTTTGCAGAGTCTGCATACAACCAGTTTCTCTTACTTACCGTAATCTAAAAATAACTATCCGCATCCAATTTATTCTTGAATGCATTCATTGACCCTGCCTCCACTGACGAAGGCTTTGTGGCCGTAACATTCCGATCGTTTTGTTTATATCATGGCCCCGTGATTGAACCATTACCTATAAACCCATCTTTGAACCATTACCTGTAAACCCATCTTTGAACCATTACCTATAAACCCTTCATTGAGTCATTACCTATAAACCCATCTTTGAACCATTGTCTATAAACCCATCTTTGAGTCATTACCTATAAACCCTTTATTGAGTCATTACCTATAAACCCTTTATTGAGTCATTACCTATAAACCCTTCATTGAGTCATTACCTATAAACCCATCTTTGAACCATTACCTATAAACCCATCTTTGAGTCATTACCTATAAACCCTTCATTGAGTCATTACCTATAAACCCATCTTTGAACCATTACCTATAAACCCATCTTTGAGTCATTGCCTATAAACCCTTCATTGAGTCATTACCTATAAACCCATCTTTGAACCATTACCTATAAACCCATCTTTGAGTCATTGCCTATAAACCCTTCATTGAGTCATTACCTATAAACCCATCTTTGAGTCATTACCTATAAACCCATCTTTGAGTCATTACCTATATATGTTGTTATCGACTTTTATCTTTCAGTTCCGCTACAGCTTCGTTCTATTTATTTCTCCATAACGTGATAAGTGAT